>JBBGZY010000053.1:21145000-21285000 GCA_037952925.1 Lithobates clamitans | reverse complement strand
AGGCCTGGAAAACGAGAAACGGACTGCGATCAAACTTGTATTTAAATAGACGCAAGCCCATTGTCACCCGGCCACCCACAGATCACACACGGATCCGGAAAGGTCCGCTGCCAAAATGCAGGAAAAAAAAAAAAAAAAACGAACAACAACCGTCCCATTCTGCTCTAATGCAGGGGGTCTGTTCATGCCCCCCCTGAACTGACCGGAAGGACTCTTAATTAGTTAACCAATTAGAATCAAGATCTACTAATCAATGTCAATATTACAGCAAAGCCCACCTATGATCCACTATGAAATGTTTTAGTGCAGAAACTTACAGCAATAAATTAGAGTTACAGATACAAACTGGTAATTCTAAAAGGTTACCGTAAAACTGACCATACATTATACAATCTGATTGTACAATCTCCTTTAGATCTACCAACTATGAGGTGTAACAACAAGTTTTTTTTGTTTTTTTTTATGAGGTGTAACAACCTGCATGATTGGATACAAATTGATTGGATTATATGGGTTTGTCCCATATTACATGGTTTTGGAAAATCAAAATGAGATTGTATTGGTGTACAGGGATTGTGCAATTAGATTGCAGCATGTATGGCCACCCTAGGTTTCTGCGCTAAAATAATTTGGAGTGTATTATAGGTCAGCATGGCTCCTTCTGTAATATTTGTACTTTGATTTTTTTTTTTTTTTTTATATGAAAAAGTAGCAGAGAACAAAACACTCTAAGTGGGAACGCTAATGAATTATAAACACAGATTTCTAATAAAACGTTTCTCACCATGTACCGTAATAAATACATCTAGGTGGAAATCTATATGCTTTGTTTTTGTTCAGTTTATCAGCAATTTTGTAACATTATCACTGTCCAGCCAGTCTAATGACAAACTTATGGTGGGCATACACCAAACAATCTGATTGAACAATTCTTTACAGAGTCGGACAAAACAATTGAATCTATGAACTATTGAAAATATACTGGGTCATCCCAAACGATTTTGAGCAAAACTGATCCAACTCATTGTGATTGGTCGGAAAAATGCGATCATAGGAAAGCAGTTAGATCAATATGATTGTAAAATGTATGGCTCACCAAACAATCTTTGATATTCTGATTATTTTTCTCCCGTTAATTGATGACCAATATGATTGTATATTAAGTTGTTTCATGTATGGCCACCATTACACAGGCAAAAGAAAACTTCTAGTGCTATAAATCAGCAGAATACTAAGCAGTGCTATACAAAGCAAGTAACAAAACATGCTACAAAGGTGTGAAGATCCCACTTACAAGCACTTGTAATAATGATTTCTATGACCCCGGTACACGTCTCAGTATCATACATGATATCAGGAATACTCGGTTACTTACATGGTCTGGCTGATCACTGTTCAGAATACTCACAGTGTACAATGCAGCTACATTCCAGAAACTCCCAAGCAAAGCTACCTGCAAAACACACCATTCCACCTCCTCCTCCTCCTCCGCTCCATGCCCCCTACCTCCCCCTGTCTGTGAGGTCACTGTGCCACCAGCCAATCAGAACTGACTATGTAAATACCCCCCTGCGCTGAAGCTAGATACAGCCTAAGGTTCTGTTTTTTTTTGGAGATTTGCAGCTTCAGAAGTGTCTGTCCTCAGGGTATGAATGAGGAGTGAAATCCCTGATTGTCTCATAGAAGCTGCTCTGCTACTGCACTTTTTTTCCTAAAGTAGTGATTAAACATTCTCTTTGATGCTGGTATACTATGACCCGATGTCCCCAATGACAATGAGTGGGATACATTCTTACTAACAGTAGTAATCGGGACCTTTGCCTCTTCCACCCGAATACTGCTCATTAAGACTTCCGCCTTGATGGATACACGACAGAGCAAAGGGATTTTTATCATGACAAATTTGAACTATTTTACCCTATAATGAATTACTGGGAGGTGGGGTACACAGAAATTATTATTAATACTAATCAGAAATTATTATTAATACTATCTGTAAGCTTTTCTGAATACTGAACCACCTGCATGCATTTGTGTACTCCTTTATCTTTGGACTGACTTTTGAATGTGTTTTGCCCAATGTGGAGGATGGACAGATGTTAGAGGGATGGAGAGTTTGGGATAAAGAGTTGTTAGGGGGGACAAATGCTAGGGGAACAGAGGGTGGAGGATGAAGAGCTGTTAGGGGGCATAGCTTGGGGAATGAAGAGTTGTGGGGGGCATAGCCTTGGAAATGAAGAGTTGTGGGGGGCATAGCCTTGGGAATGAAGAGTTGTGGGGGGCATAGCCTTGGGAATGAAGAGTCGTGGGGGGCATAGCCTTGGGAATGAAGAGTTGTGGGGGGCATAACCTGGGGAATGAAGAGTTGTGGGGGGCATAGCCTTGGGAATGAAGAGTTGTGGGGGGCATAGCCTTGGGAATGAAGAGTTGTGGGGGGCATAACCTGGGGAATGAAGAGTTGTGGGGGGCATAACCTGGGGAATGAAGAGTTGTGTGGGGCATAACCTGGGGAATGAAGAGTTGTGTGTGGCATAACCTGGGGAATGAAGAGTTGTGTGGGGCATAGCCTGGGGGATGAAGAGTTGTGTGGGGCATAGCCTGGGGGATGAAGAGTTGTGAGGGGCATAGCCTTGGGAATGAAGAGTTGTGGGGAGCATAACCTGGGGAATGAAGAGTTGTGCGGGGCATAGCCTGGGGGATGAAGAGTTGTGGGGGGCATAGCCTTGCCCCCCACAACTCTTCATTCCCCAGGCTATGTCCCCCACAACTCTTCATTCCCCAGGCTAAGTGTCTGCATGTGTAGGGGGGGGGGGTAAGGATTGGTTAGGCGCAAGGGTGTCAAACTGGTGGCCCTCCAGCTGCTGCGGAATTAAAAGTCCCATCATGCCTCTGCATGTGGGAGTTATGCTATTAACTGTTAGCCTTGCAATATCTCATGGAACTTGTAGTTCCCCAACAGCTGGAGGGCCGCCAGTTTGACACCTGTGCAGGGCCGGGGAATAGAGTTGTTGGGGATGTGTGTGTGAGGGGGGGGGGGGGGAGTTATTAAGGGAACATAGTATTTGTAATGAAGAACAGTTAGGGGCAGAGTAGGGGAATGAAGAGTTGTTAGGGAGCAGAGAGTGGGGAATGGATTGATACTAGATAGACAGAGGTTGGCAGAGCATGTGGAATGAAGAGCTCTTAGGGGGCACAATGTGGGGAATGAAGAGTTGCTAGAGGGACAGAGTGTGGAGGGTGAAGAGTGGGGGGGGGGTGCACAGCATTGGGAATGAAGAGTTGTTGGGAGGGGGCAGTGTAGTGAATGAAGGGTTGTTAGGGGGCACAGTATAGGGGATAAATAATTGTTGGGACAGAGTGTGGGGGAATGGAATGGGAGGGGGTGCACAACATGGAGAATTAAGAGTTCTTTGGAGGAAGAGTGTGGGGAATGGAGAGTTATTAGGGGAACATAGTATTTGTAATGAAGAACTATTGGGGGCAGAGTGGGGGGGATAAGGAGTTGTTAGGGGTGGATTATTGAGAATGGAGTGATGTTAGATGGACAGAGGTGGGGGAATGTACTGATGTTAGGGGGGCAGATTGTACTGAATGAACTGATGTAAAGGAGACAGCAAGTGGGAGGTGGATTGATGTTAGGGGGGTAGAGTGTGGGGAATCGACTGATGTTAGATGAACAGAGGTTGGGGATGGACTGATGTTAGGGGGATAGAGGGTCAGAGATGGACTGATATTGGTTGGATAGAGATTAGGGGACTGAATGATGTTAGGGGGATAAAGTGTTACAGATGGGCCGATATTAGATGGACAGTAGTTGGCGTTTGTGGGGGATAAATAAATGATAGGTATACAGAGTGTGGTAGATAGAGCTAATAAGGAATAGAATGTAGGAGAGGTGAAGAGACATTGATGGGACAGTCTGCGGGGGAGAGATGTTTATTGGACATGATATGGGGGAGAACGATGATGGATAAAGAAAGCTGAGGCTTTACACAAGCACACCGTGTGAGCTGGAATTGGAACTTCTAAAAATTAATAATTACTTTCTCACAAAGTATTTTTAAAACTATTGGGACTGCCGCAGAGTTTTTTTCCTGCACAAACAGAAGAATATGATAAACAGCAAAAATGTATTTATTTGAAGTCATTTTCCCCCATTCCCCTTACGGCTCATTTATTAAGAATGTTCCTTATAGCACGTTCCCCGAAAGCTTTTAAACGGCACATAAAATGCAGCTGTCATATGCCTCATTAATCTTAGGCTTCAGTTAGATACTCTCCCTATTTACAACCCTATGGTTTTGTTTTTGTTGAAAACTGGAATCGCTCTGAGAAGATCATTATTTGGAGATAGAATACGATGTAGGTTAACCAGAACATGCAATACCTTGCAAAATACTGCAACAGTCTTAAAGGGCACCTTTCAATATCTTTACAAGTCTGCATTGGTAAATTCCTGACACGTCGCAATATACAGCATAATTTGTTGATGAAAAATCTACATTTTAAAGTGGAACTCCACCCAAAAAGGGGAAGCTCTGCTTATTTGCTTCCTCCCCCCCCCCCCTCTCCGAAGCCACATTTGGCACCTTTCGGGGGTAGGGGGAAGCAGGTACCCGTTTTTCACAGGTAAACGCTCCCACTTCTGGGAGACTTTGCTGCAGCGAGATCCCTTGGAAGTTTGGCCCCCCTCCTCCTCCCCCCCGCCATCGGGACAATCACAAAGCGCAGCGTGCTACGTTCATGCACAGTAGGGAGCCGGCTGTGAAGCCACAAGGCTTAGAAGGAATGTGTATTTTTTGTGCATTATTATGCCGTATGCAGAATCAAAGGTGAATGATACTAGCCTTTAATTTGCTCAGACGGCCTCTGCATCAAAGCAATAGAAGGACATGGAGGAGGAGGGAAGGAGGGGAGTGTCATTTTTCATTGTGTACGTATGTGCCCACATGTGACTCTATAGTAACATGGGCTGCACAAAAAAAAAGGAGGAACTGAAGAGCTTAGAAGGGAACTGCAACTGCAGCATGCTCAGCAGACAACAGCGGGCCTACACACTCTCAGGCTGCAATGGGGACATAGAGGAGATGGGAGGGACAGCTAAAGGCAGAATAACCCAGGTATATTTCACTCTTCACAAAAGGAATGCTTTAGTGGCTTTGTGAGTGTGCACACTCTGTTATGTAGCATACAATGAGAGTTTTTCATAGTCTGGATTTAATAACACTTTAAGTGCTCACTCACACTACATGCTTTGGACCCATGGTCAACACAGTCTCAATGAATGAGCAAAGCAAAGCCATGTTGTCTATTGTTTCAGTTTATACCAATGTGCTATGTTTGTGTGTGCTGAAAAAAAACATAGGCTTAATTCCATTGCCCTGCAGCACAATTTGATGCAGTGCAGTGACCATTAAGTTGCAGAAAAAGTAATGTGTCTCTAAAAAAAACGTTCCCCCAATGTACATAAAAACACACTTCAGTGCATGCAAAAATGCACCACAATGCACATCCTCTGTGCATGTCAATGCATATGCACTGAAGCGCATTCTGTGGTGTAAGGTTTAGTTCACACCAGCAGCATTGGGCTGCTTTGCCTAACACAAGAACAAGACATCTGTCTTATGTCCTACGGCTTCAGTTTACACCAACATGCTGTGCTGGTGTGCACTGAGAAAAAAAGCAGAACTTGTTGCATGTCTGCGCAGCACGTTCAACACAGTGTAATGTATTGCAATGCACTGCAGCATATAAAAGTCACATACAAGGATGAAAGAAAAGGAAGTAGCGAATTTCAAGAATGCATTGCAAAGCCATATGTGTTCACAACACACACCAGTGTTGGCATGCTATCAGCACAATAAAGTATACTGAGTGATGTACAGTAAAGGGGCCTAACACCTACTTAAAAAAGCAGTCCCCAAACTCCAGCCAACTGATTTTACCTAAACTATACATTTTAATAGATCCTGGACCTTTGTTTTTCCCCCTATCTATAACAGTATGAACATTTGAGAGGAGCAAATGCAAGTTATCCATGGTCACACCAGTGGTCCATCACAGAGATCTGTAGCTATACTTTATTTTCACATCTTTCTTCTTGCAGTGAGTACAGTACGTTCATTAAATATTCGATCCCACTTATTAATGCAATTACCTACTTTTCTTTTGGAATACAAAATACTGGCAAGAAAAAAAAAACCCAGATTTTACTTTTTAAAATGCCTTCAGGAAAACACTCACCTCCAACCCAGCTGTTACTCAGCCAATCACCAGGAGGACCATCTATAATCTTTCTTTTGGTTGTCTCTTTTTCCATTAATTTGAACAAATTGAGTGAAACTAAAGACAAATTGTATAGAACCAATATGGATGGCTTGACCTATGTGTCCCCGAAAACCCCCTTAGGCTTCACTCTTCCTACAAATCTATCTTCCACTTTGACAGGACATGATACTGTTATAGAGAGTTCCTTTAACAGAGTTATTCAAAAGGTCTGTCAATGTGTAAAGCACAGTTTCTCGAAGTGTGGTCACCGATGGAACTCAATATTACTCCCATTAAGGAGCTTTCCCCTCACTACTTGTACATATAAGGAGCCGTGAAATCTCCCCAAAGGGAATAAACAGTTGACAAATCTCCCCCTTGTGAGAATACCCCTCCACTTTAGTTTCAGCAACAACTGCAAAATGTTAGATTTCAAGACACAACAGTCTCTAGAACATATAGGGAGAATGACTCCCAACCCCTCCAGCGAGGTCACAGATTATAATAAAAAAAAGTGACAGTTCTCAACCCTTCTTCACTCAAACAAAACTTAGCTGTGGCAGGTGTTACCCTTTATCCTACCCCCTCTGCCTCACAAGTGTACTACCATTATATTTTCCTTTTGGATTAATAAAGTATTTTGATACGCAACCTTCTAACCCTTGGCCCTAAGCTGAACTCTAAAGTAAACCTAAAAGCAGAAGTCAGTTTGAAAAAAACTGAAAAAATAGCCCAGCTACACACAAAAAATTTTTTTTAATTTTTGCTGTACTTTTAGTCCTCTCTGCCACTAGATGTCAGTAGTCTTCCCAGTTGAATAATCCCCAGGGTCATTCAACCCACTTCCTGTAATGCCATGTACACACGGGCGGACTTTCCGACGGACTTTCGAAGGAACGGACTTGCCCACACACGATCAACCAAAGTCCGACAGATTTGTACGTGAAGACGTACGACCCGACTAAAATAAGGAAGTTCATAGCCGTCGTCCCAGAAGGAAGCCTCTTCTAAAGATGATGCACAAGAAATCCCGCAGTTTGGTGAAGACAAGCAGACTAAGGACATGGATTAATGGAACCATTTTCTGTGGTCTGATGAGACCAAGATAAACTTATTTGGTTCAAATGGTGTCAAGCGTCTGTGGCGGCAACTAGGTGAGGAGTACAAAGACAAGTATGTCTTGCCTACAGTCAAGCATGGTGGTGGGGTTTTCATGGTCTGGGGCTGAATGAGTGCTGCCGGAGTTCTATCGGATAGTGCCCGCCATCGAAAAGTGCCCATGCATGAGCAGTATGGAACTGCACTCCAGCTGATTTGCCGAACAGCTGGCCTGACGTAACCATGGCGCATGTGCACATCGTAGGAGGTATCTCTCGACAGGAGATACCATTTCACGGGCACAGCGATTGTGCATTGCTGCTGTAGGGCGACTTGTGGCTGTGTTGAAGGGCTGGTTTTGTCTGTGTGGCATCCCGCCCTTACACCCAGGCAAAACCGGCCATTTAACACACCAAACCCGCCCTGCAACACAGACAAAACCGGGCCATCAGCACACTGTAAAGCTGCCCCGCAACAGGGAGGCACACTCTGACAACTACGGTCTTCCTCTGCTGTTTGTATAGGTTTCAAATGAATTAGATAGGTTGGGTAGATCCTTATATTACACAGTTTTGGTTAATCTAACGTTGATTGCACAAAGATTGTATAGTCAGATTGTAACATATATAGTGACCTAAGGGACATTAAAAAAAAATGGACGCCTGGTGTAAAGTGATAACGGTCCACACTTATTCTAAATAAAGTATCATCAAAATGAAATATATGTACACAGAAATCCTATGTAAATAATTTCATTAAATGTAAAAATGGCAACTGTGAAAAACAGTAGGGGACATACATACTGTATCTTTATCAGCAGAAAGGGTAATAAAAAAAGAGTTACATCCGGTAACAACACTGCAATTGATCAGCAGACCACAAACAGACTGTAATTGGATAATATCAAGGAAACAGAGAGCAATAATAATATCTTTTATATGGGATTATGCTGCTGGCAGAGCCTGGAAACCATCATAATTAGCATGGACAAAAGACACGGCAGTGCATGATTTCCCAAACACATTTATTAGTACAGGTGACTGGAAACAATTTTTTTTTTTACTTTTAGTTAAAGTAGGATGACAGACAGGCTCTTGATAGTTTCTATGTACACAGGCAGTGCTGAATAAGAGTTGATGGAAGTGAATAGGACACGTCCAGTCTACATAAAGTCAGCGGGGCCTACCAAAGCTGAAGCAGGGGTAGGGGGGAGATCACCCTTGTGCTTTGGGGTAGGGGGAGATCCCGCCTTGTGCTTTGGGGTAGGGGGAGATCCCGCCTTGTGCTTTGGGGTAGGGGGAGATCCCGCCTTGTGCTTTGGGGTAGGGGGAGATCCCGCCTTGTGCTTTGGGGTAGGGGGAGATCCAGCCTTGTGCTTTGGGGTAGGGGGGTGATCACCCTTGTGCTTTGGGGTAGGGGGGTGATCACCCTTGTGCTTTGGGGTAGGGGGGTGATCACCCTTGTGCTTTGGGGTAGGGGGGTGATCACCCTTGTGCTTTGGGGTAGGGGGGTGATCACCCTTGTGCTTTGGGGTAGGGGGGTGATCACCCTTGTGCTTTGGGGTAGGGGGAGATCACCCTTGTGCTTTGGGGTAGGGGGAGATCACCCTTGTGCTTTGGGGTAGGGGGAGATCACCCTTGTGCTTTGGGGTAGGGGGAGATCACCCTTGTGCTTTGGGGTAGGGGGAGATCACCCTTGTGCTTTGGGGTAGGGGGAGATCACCCTTGTGCTTTGGGGTAGGGGGAGATCACCCTTGTGCTTTGGGGTAGGGGGAGATCACCCTTGTGCTTTGGGGTAGGGGGAGATCACCCTTGTGCTTTGGGGTAGGGGAGATCACCTTTGTGCTTTGCAGTTGTTCATTTAATTGGTTGCTCCAGTGGGTGTGTTTGGGCCCTTCTATGGAAAGTGTTTCACTGTTCAAACCAACCTGCAGCCAAAAAAAAGAGCTGCTCATTGTGGCAGCAGGGTCAGGCAAACACGTGGAGAGCGAAGATCTTCTTTAATCCACCCTTGCTCACTGCTCTGTCCAGAAAATGCCCAGTATTGCCAGGTATGGCGCAGCATGTGACTGCATGTGATTTTGCTGGGCGAATCACTAGCGTTATCCTATGCGGGGAGTCCTTAGCCATGTTTAAGCTATGACTTGATTGGCTTACACAGGTAAGCTTTCCCTGCCCTCAACAGCAGAAAGGATGTGTGAAGATAATGCAAGTATGGGCTGCTGAAGAGGAAGGATTAACACGGTGTTCCTGCTTCCTACTTACCGAATGAAAGACTAAGGCCTCCTGAGATTTGTCCTAGGAGGCCCAGCAAGCACTGTGCATGTCATTCGCCTAGGCAGATTATTTACGTGCATTAGGAAGTACATTCAAATTAATGGACTGCCTTAATGTAATGCAGTTTAACGCAACATATGCACCACAATAGTGTAAATGAGCCCTTAAAGTGGTTGTAAAGGCAGAAGGTTTTTTATCTTAATGCATTGAAAATTAAGATTAAAAAAATCTTCTGTATGTAGCAGCCCCCCTAATACTTACCTGAGCCCCATCTCTATCTAGTGATGTTGCACAAGTGACTCAGCCATCGGGGACTCACCCTCCTGATTGGCTGAGACAAAGCAGCGGCGCTAATAGAGAGGGGGCGGGGCCATACCGCAGCTCCATGTCTGAATGGACACACAGAGCTGCGGATCGGCTCAGGTGACCCCATAGCAAGCTGCTTGCTGTGGGGGGTACTCGACAGGAGGGAGGGGCCAGGAGTGCCAGCGAGGGACCTAAGAAGAGAAGGATCCGGGCTGCTCTGTGCAAAACCACTACACAGAGCAGGTAAGTATAAAACATGTTTATTATTTTTAAAGAAAAAAAAAAAAAAAAACAAGACTTTAGTATCACTTTAATGCTGATAACAACCAGTTAAAAACTGCCTTTTTATCGTCAAACCAGCACTGAAATAAAGACTGTTGGAAGTGGATTTTTGTAATGGGGTCCACAGAGTTTTTTCTGTGAGACACTTTACAAAATATGAGCAAATGTAATCAATGATAAGCAACTGCCCTTTAATGTTCCATTGTGAGAAATACAAGCAAAGCCAACATTAAATTGGTAAACTGGAAGCAGCAGGACTTCTTAATATTGTTTCCCCCTGAGAAGAGGAGCTGCTAACCATGAAAGGTTAAACATCAGACTCTGGACCTGTGTAGCCTGCGGATATGCTCCCAGCAATAACGAGGCAGCTCTAGTCAAGTTGTTTGATTTCTTTGTTATGGAGAAGACACAGCAGAGGGTCCAGTTCCCACTGGAGTTAACCCACTGTCTCCATCGACTTTAAGGAAGAACATAAGTAAGGTTGCAGATTGTGAACTGCATGGATATTATTATTTCTAACTGAAACACAAAGGTTCCTGTATTTGCACCACAGCTCATTACCATGCCCAACACAACGCATCAGGTACTACTGTACAAAGGGGGCAAAGATGGAGCACTGAAGCGTTCCGACCAGCTGTAGAGCAAGCTTCTTGAAATAAATTGGACACAGCTGATAATGGGTTTGGCCTCTGTAGTTCCGATAGGACCCTGGAACTTCTCTGTTTGCGGTCTTAGGCAACTGTACTTCAATTTGATTTTCTGCTCTGTCAAACCCAGCCCATAAATGAAATGGGGACAGAAGGTTTTTTTCTTTTTTAAAAGGAAAGAATAGCAACGCTTTTCTACTCCTCGAGAAAATGTTTTTTCCTGGAGTTCGGCTTTATAGAAACTCTTTTATTAGAACAACAAGCCCTAACTCTGTGTAAGCTCCAAGTTGGAAGGTAACAGAGCTTACACAGGGTTGATGATGTCATCATCCCATCACATGACAGTGTTTAGAACCTGGCAATTAGCCATTCAGTACAGCAAGCTGGGAGGAGGTTACATGTTCCTCCATACTTGGAAACAAAGGGTATCTTGTGTTTCCAAAACAAAATAAAAAGTTTTGGGTATAGATACACTTTAAAAATGTATTTATTATTAGTTCTCTTTATTAGACAGGAAATTTAGGATTACCAGACCTTTAAATGAACACCGGTTACAGAAGCAGTAAATGACGTGGAAAGGTAAAGATCAGAACGTTGTGTGTGTTTGGGGGGGGGGGGGGGGTCACGCTGGAGGCAGAAGAGGGTGAGAAAGTTGTCATAAAACCTGTGAACTAAAAAAAAAAAAAAAATTCACGCTTATTCTTTTTTTCTCAGAATTTGGAACAAACTTTCCCACCCTGCTCAGCCTCCAGCGACAATGTCATCAAATGAGAAACGTGCCGCCAACGTACACCTCATGGCAACAGCCGTGAAAAAGTATTCATACCCCTTGAAATTTTCCACATTTTGTCATGTTACAACCAAAAACATAAATTTGGGATTTTATGTGATAGACCAACACAAACTGGCACATAATTGTGAAGTGGAAGAAAAATGATGAATGGTTTTAATTTTTTTTTTACAAATAAATATGTGAAAACTGTGGCGTGCATTTGTATTCAGCCTCTTTACTCTGATACCCCTAAGGCCCCTTTCACACTGGGGCGGGGCGGGGGAGGATTCATCGGCGATAAAACGGCACTATTTTTAGCGCCACTTTACCCTCATTTTAACCCCCACTAGCTGCCAAAAAAAGGTTAAAACCGCCCGCAAAGTGCCGCTGCAGCAGCGCTATGCCGGCGGTATAGCCTCGCTGCCCCTTCATCGCTCCAAAGATGCTGCTAGCAGGACTTTTTTCAGCGTCCTGCCAGCGCACCGCTCCAGTGTGAAAGCCCTCGGGGTTTTCACTTTGGAGAGACTGCAGCGGCTGTTTCAGGGCGATTTGCAGGTGCTATTTTTAGCGCTATAGCGCCTGCAAAGCTCCCCAGTGTGAAAGTGGTCTAGCTAAAATCTAGTAGAACCAATTGCCTTCAAAAGTCACCTAATTAGTAAATAGAATCCACCTGTGTGTAATTTAATCTCAGTATAAACATGGCTGTTCTGGGAAGCCCTCAGAGGTTTGTTAGAGAACCTTCGTGAACAAACAGCATCATGAAGGCCAAGGAACACACCAGACAGGTCAGGGATAAAGTTGTGGAGAATTTTAAAGCAGGGTTAGCTTATACAAAAAAAAATTCCAAGCTTTGAGCATCTCACAGAGCACTGTTTAATCCATCATTCAAAAATGGAAAGAGTATGGCACAACTGCAAACCTACCAAGCCATGGCCATCCACCTAAACTCAAAGGCCGGGCAAGAAGAGCATTAATCAGAGAAGCAGATAAGAGGCCCATGGTAACTCTGGAGGAGCTGTAGAGATCCACAGCTCAGGTGGGAGAATCTGTCCACAGGACAACTATTAGTCGTGCACTCCACAAATCTGGAATTCATGGAAGAGTGGCAAGAAGAAAGCTATTGCTGAAAGAAAGCGAGAAGAAGTCTCGTTTGCATTTTGCGAGAAGCCATGTGAGGGACACAGCAAACATGTGGAAGAAGGTGCTCTGCTCAGAAGAGGCCAAAATGTAACTTTTTGGCCTAAAAGCAAAATGCTATGTGTGATGGAAAATGAACACTGCACATCACCCTGAACACACCATCCCCACCGTGAAACATGGTGGTGGCAGCATCACGATGCAAGGAAGCTGGTCAGGGTTGATGGGAAGATGGATGGAGCCAAATACAGGACAATCTTAGAAGAAATCCTGTTAGAGTCTATAAAAGACTTGAGACTGGGGCGGAGATTCACCTTCCATCAAGACAATGACCCTAAACATACAGCCAGAGCTACAAAGGAATGATTTTGATTAAAGCATATTCATGTGTTAGAATGGCTCAGTCAAAGTCTAGACCTAAATCCAACTTAGAATCTGTGGCAAGACTTTAAAATTGCTGTTCACAGACGCTCTCCATCCCATCTGACAGAGCTTGAGCTATTTTGCAAAGAAGAATGGGTAAAAATGTCACTCTCTAGATGTGCAAAGCTGGTAGAGACATCCCCAAAAAGACTTGCAGCTGTAATTGCAGTGAAAGATGGTTCTACAAAGTATTGACTCAGGGGGGCTGAATATAAATGCACGCCATACTTTTCACATATTTGTAAAAAATTTTGAAAACCATTTATCATTTCCTTTCCACTTCGCAATTATGTGCCACTTTGTGTTGGTCTATCACATAAAATCCCAATAAAATACATTTACATTTTTGGTTGTAACATGACAAAATGTGGAAAATTTCAAGGGGTACGAATACTTTTTCAAGGCACTGTAGTTTAAGATTCCAGCTTAGTGCATGATACTAAAAAGGAAACAGAACAACCTCTATTAATGCTACATTGTGAGAGGCACTGGGCCTATTGAAAGTGATGAATGAGTCCGCAATGTACAGACTGAAAGGAGATGACTGCGCTGGGCTATTCTTTGTCCCAGTTTCCCTAGGAGAGTCACGATTAGATTGTAAGCTCCTTGAGGGCAGGGACTGATGTGAATGTACAATATATACAGCATCTCACAAAAGTGAGTACACCCCTCACATTTTTGTTTATATATTATTATATTATTTCATGTGACAACACTGAAGAAATGACACTTTGCTACAATGTAAAGTAGTGAGTGTACAGCTTGTATAACAGTGTAAATTTGCTGTCCCCTCAAAATAACTCAACATACAGCCATTAATGTCTAAACCACTGGTAACAAAAGTGAGTACACCCAAAAGTGAAAATGTCCAAATTGGGCCCAATTAGCCATTTTCCTTCCCTGGTGTCATGTGACTCGTTGGTGTTACAAGGTCTCAGGTGTGAATGGGGAGCAGGTGTATTAAATTTGGTGTTATCGCTCTCACTCTCACTCTCATACTGGTCACTGGAAGTTCAACATGGCACCTCATGGCAAAGAACTCTGAGGATCCATACAGCGGTTTAACAGGACAGGTTCCACTCAGAACAAGCCTCACCATGGTCGACCAAAGATGTTAAGTGCACGTGCTCAGCGTCATAGCCAGAGGTTGTCTTTGGGAAATTAGACTTCTGAATGCTGCAAGCATTGTTGCAGAGGTTGAAGGGGTGGGGGGGGGGTCAGCCTGTCAGTGCTCAGACCATACGCCGCACACCACTTCAAATTGGTCTGCATTGCTGTCATTCCAGAAGGAAGCCTCTTCTAAAGATGATGCACAAGAAAGCCTGTAGTTTGCTGAAGACAAGCAGACTAAGGACATGGATTACTAGAATCATGTTCTGTGGTCTGATGAGACCAAGATAAACTTATTTGGTTCAGATGGTGCCAAGCGTGTGTGGCGGCCACCAGGTAAGGAGTACAAAGACAAGTGTGTCTTGCCTACAGTCAAGCATGGTGGTGGGAGTTCATGGTCTGGGGCTGCATGAGTGCTGCCGACACTGGGGAGCTACAGTTCATTGAGGGAACCATGAATACCAACATGTACTGTGACATACTGAAGCAGAGCAAGATCCCCCCCCCCTTCGGAGTCTGGGCCGCAGGGCAGTATTCTAACATAATAATGACCCCAAACACACCCCCATGACGACCACTGCTTTGCTAAAGAAGCTGAGGGTAAAGGTGATGGACTGGCCAAGCATGTCTTCAGACCTAAACCCTATTGAGCATCTGCGGGGCATCCTCAAACGGAAGGTGGAGGAGAGCAAGGTCTCCAACATCCAACAGCTCCGTGATGTCGTCATGGAGGAGTGGAAGAGGACTCCAGTGGCAACCTGTGAAGCTCTGGTGAACTCCATGCTCAAGAGGGTTAAGGCAGTGCTGGAAAATAATGGTGGCCACACAAAATATTGACACTTTGGGCCCAACTTGGCCATTTTCACTTAGGGGTGTACTCATTTTTGTTGCCAGCGGTTTAGACATTAATGGCTGTGTGTTGAGTTATTTTGAGGGGACAGCAAATTTACATTGTTATACAAGCTGTACACTCACTACGTTACATTGTAGCAAAGTGTCATTTCTTCAGTGTTGTCACAAGAAAAGATAAAATAAAACATTTACAAAAATGTGAGGGGTGTACTCACTTTTGTGAGATACTGTATTAACGCGATGCGTAAACTGACAGTGCTATATACCGCAAGTATCTGTAATAGATACAGTAAATAAATTCTTAATGCAGACAGAAATGGCAACAATAAAGACCTTTTTTTTTTTTAAAGTATATGTAAACCCCCACCTTGTAAAAGAATCCATTCAGTTTAAAATAGAAATGAAAAACAAACATTTTCATTATAAATACCCTTTTTTCCCCTTTTTATAAGTAATCACATTCTCTCTGTTCTCAGCTTCTTAAGAGCTGAGGGAGGAGAAAGAGCAGGACACAGAGCTTCCCAGGAAATGGCTGAGTGACGTTGGGGTGTGGGGGGGGGGGGGGAGGTGTCAGGATAACTCTGATCATTGTAGGAGAGCAGCCAGAGTTCTTGAGTGTCCATCTGTGTTGGGGTATAAGGCCAAATACAGTAAAACCTTGGATTGCGAGCATATTTCGTTCTAGAAACATGCTTGTAATCCACAGCACTCGTATATCAAAGCGAATTTCACTTTAAGAAATATTGGAAATTCAAATGATTCGTTCCACAACCATTTATTCATAGGTCCTTCAGTTTATAGTCCATATAAAAAGATTATAGCAATGTGATAGGTTGTGTAACCATAAAATGTCCATCCACAAATGGAAGCCTCCACAAGGGGATTAGAAGCAAAATCCAGCAGGAGCGACAGAGTATAAAAGAGAAGAGAGGTGCCTCTTAGGCCTGCTCTCACTGCTGTCAGTCTGCAATTGTGACCGGAAAGACTACCCTGCAGTAGAGAGATCTGAAAGTGAGGCTTGAACCGCTCGTGGAGCGCAGAGTGGAAGGGATGACGGTGGTGGTGAGGAGGATGGTCTATGTGGACAACTTTACCCCTGATGCCTGCATACTTAGATGTGCCTCTTTTAATCAACAACCACGGGAGTTGCTAAATGTTGTACCTTCATTAAATATAACCATATTGCTACACTTAGAGGCACGTCTCTTCTCTTTTATACTTAGTTGTGACATAACGCTACTCGTATATCAAGACATCGCTTGCATATCAAGTCAAAATGTATTTAAAAATTTAGCTGGTCTTGCAAAACGCTCTCAAACCAAGGTTTTACTGTACTCCCTTTATCAAAGACTGACATCAGTTGCAATTAACCTCCTGCTTTCAGAATACAATAGCGCAGCAGGAGGGATTCCCTCATCAACAATGACTGTCTTAATGAGGGAACTGAGTGATTTTTTTCCTTCAACCCTTAATTGAAGGAAAGAAAAATTGCATATTCTATGGCCATCCTTACACTGGTGGTCATTGTAGATGGGAGACAAATGTCCCACTCCTCAAGGAACCCCTATAACCTCTGGGGGGACCCTAGGATTCCATGGAAACATGGTTGAGAAGAAGGATGATAGATTTTTCGAGCACAATTTTAGTAGCTGCACATGCACATTATTTTCTCACCGTAATAAAGCAGAAGCAATTTTCTTTTCACATATATTCCTTTTCATTATCCACTGTTTGAACCTCTGATAGACTCACTACTTAAATGTCCTTATGAAGATAAGAGGATAAATGTCAACATTAACATATATTTTTATATTTTTTCATCACTCCAGCACATTTGTTCTTGTTGCAGTTTTCAGCATGTTACTCCAAGAACCAAGCAGCAGTGAAACATCTGCAGTGCCCCCAGAAAGTAAAATTATTATGTCTCCTACATTAAAGCATCTTGTGCCATGTCACACTGACAATTCTGCCACTGGTGACACCTTACCAATGAGAAAACAACCAAGATTCAGCTGTCGAGCTACTCAATGGAAGTTGTAGCAAAGAAGCAACATCTTTGAATCAACAAAGAAGTCACATCATCGGTGGAGAGTGGGTGCTTGGCAACTCTGGCACATGGCATGAGCCTTAATCATGTAACATTTAACCCCTAAAACAAGCTCTTCTCTCTTAATACCCCCCTGCCCCCCCCCCCCACTCCATGCCACACTCTAACCCTTAAAGCTCAACTCCAGCCAAAACTTTTTTTGAGTTGGGAAGAGTTGGACCCTTTGTAAGGTTTTTTTGTGATGGGAAATATGTACAGCGGAGACACAGATTGCAACAAAACACTTTTTTTAATAAAATGGGCCAGGGTTAGAATCCCTGACAGTTTATAACTATTGTCTGTAAATTTCTGTTGAGGTGAAAACCATTCTACTTATCTTTTCGCCTGCTGTTCCAGGCAGAATCTTCACATCCCACACACTTCTGGGTGTGCTGGATTCATGGCCTACTGACCCACACTATGGTTCACTCCACTGAACCCTTGAACTGGGGACTGGGGATAGAACCCCAGTTTGTGTCAGGGGACATTTTGCCAGGCGATTTGCTCTACAAGAGAGCAAAAACAGTAAGTGGCATATGTAGTATATATGCGTTTTTTTTATATATATATTCACTTTACCCTTTTCTTCACAACCTCAAAACAGTAAACCCCTAAGCCCAACAATAACAAGCTCAAGAAAAGGGAAAGCCTTCAAGGACCTGGAAAGTTGAGAGCCACTTTGTACATAATGTATGGGGAAGAAGATGTCCTGTAAGCCACATATTGCTGCAAGCCCTCAGCTCAGGCTCCAAACAGGCCGTGCCTCCCCCAGCATGTTTTGCTCCATCCTGGAGCTTAATCATGGGGATGGGGATTCCATGCAGAGAGGGCCTCCAACTAGGTCCTGGTTGGCGCCCCGGGCTGAGGCTTGCAGCTTACAAGACCTCTTCTTCCCCATACACTGATGTTTGGAGCTGGGACAAGCTCTGTGCTAGCCGGCACTCACAGCAGTTGGTTCACAGATTAGGATCCTTTAAAGTCAGAGTGGCACCCATAAATTTTGTTTTTGGTCCACTTTGTACTTCGTATAACCTAACCCCAAACTAAATCAATGCCTTTTTCTCCCGCACAACCCTCCAATTCTGCATCAGTTGTCGAGTGCACACACCACCAAGATCCAGGAGCAATTCTTTTTTTCTCATGTTGCAATGTAATTTTTTACACATAACATTTCCTGCAAAGAATCCTTAAACTTTGTTTCATAGGCAAAAAACACAAGGCTGGCAAGCCTGATCTCTGCTTCTGAAAACACTACTTTTCTGGCTTTCATTTTGACCCTCTGGCTTTAATAGTTTGAGTCAGCGACCTAGGACAAGTAAACAGATAAAGACTTCTGAATTTACTTTTTCCTTATACGCTAACTTGCTCCTGGTCAGTGGTTCAAAATTGAATCCAGAGGCTCCACAAAACAGCCAAGCAACCAGCATTTTCTAATGGCGGTCAGTACTAGCTCCCCCCCAAAAAAATGATCTTCTGACTGAGCTTCAAATGCATGTCGAACGCAGGTCATCAGACTCCCATTGGGTTCAATGGCACAGTGTGGTTTAGAGTACCGAGGCCACGTTTGACCTGCTTTGAATTCCTTTGCACCCAGCAGGTTCGACTAAAAGGAGTTAACACTGCAGGCAAAGGTATATCAAAAGCCAAAACTTTGTTGGATGGAGTAATGAGGTGACATTTGTCTCAGAGGGAAATCCCCTCACCTTGAAGAGATTTTCTCTCACTTCCTGTTGTGTCTGCAGGACAAGAAGTGAAGAGAAATCTCCCGAATGAGACACAGATGATGAAAATAAAAACCTGACTAATTTTAACTTATCCCTACTCTAGACAAAAACAGGAAAAATGTTTTTTTCTTTAGATATACTGTAAGTAACAGAGTTCACACATTTTTACTGTGGCAGATGTTTATATTTTTATGAAAAGACGATTACGGGATAAAACTAAGCTGCATTAAGACGCATAGATATAGCAGACTTCCCATGTCTCTGTTTGGATAAGGTGTGAGAACTGTTATTTTCACTTACGTCAAAATAGGGCACTGTAAGGCACAAGGGTTAAGCTATTGAAAGGTGCGGCTAAAAAGACTCTCGTATTGTTTGGGCTAAGGTGAGAGGGCTTCTGACGTGTGAGCCATGATAAAACTGACAGTACAATCTCAAATAATTCCTTAAAGAACAAGTGTCGGCCACAAGTACAATCAATTACCGGACTGCTAAGAAATGCTATAGATAGAAACCTTAGTTATCCCAGTAACTGGAGTCCATGACCCATGAGTGTTGGTTTCAACAGAATACCCTCTGCCCAAAAGCCCATCTCATTATGCTGGCCAATGAAAGGATTGGGGTCATTAAAGGCCGAGTTGAAATTTTTCAGGAAATAGCAGAAAATCTCTCCCTTTAAAAGGGACAGAAAAGTGTTATTTGCAGGATTACCAGGCAATAAATAAATAAATAAAAAATGCATTCTACATGGGAAATCATAGAAAAAGATGGGGAGTTGAGTAAAAGATTACGTCTGTCATTTGGAGACTCCCTAGCCAAGGATGTGAACTTGTAGCACCCTTTGTTTCTACAGGTATGGAAATCAAAGCCAAAGTCAAACGGATTATAAGAGTTCAGAGGTTCAGAGTTCAATACCATTGCACAGAATAGATGAGTACAATATGTTTTTTATTTTAGGAAAAAAATGTAGCCTTTACAAATACTCTGTAATAAATATTTTTATTGCCCCATTGACAAAATACCACAGGCATAGCTTGCTGTGACGTCATCACGTTTTCCCCGGAAATATGGCTTCATATTCCAAGATTTGTTTAACAGTGCTGTCTTATCTGCTACTTTTGTAAGTGAATTTTAATTATTCTACAGTAAAACCTTGGTTTGCGAGCATAAGTCGTTCCAGAAACATGCTTGTAATCCGAAGCACTTGTATATCAAAGCATTTTTTTTCCAGGGTATAAAAGAGAAGAGAGGCACCTATAAGTGTAGCAATAAGTTGCTAAATGTTGTACCTTCATTGAATGTAACCATATTGCTACACTTAGAGGCTTCTCTCTTTTTTATACTCAGCTGTGACATGACGCTACTCTTATATCAAGACATCGCTTGTATATCAAGGCAAAATTTATTAAAACATTTTGCTTGTCTTGCAAAACGAACTCAAACCAAGTTACTCTCAAACCAAGGTTTTACTGTAATAACTTTGATTGCTGGGTTTTACACTATGCGGGGTGCTTGGTCTCCTTTCTTTCCTAACATACCCGTATGCATGGAATGAGGACCCTGGAGGATTTATGAGGCAATACCTCCTTCTGGATGTTCATTTGCCGGATGAGTGCTTGAAACCTGATGTAACGGTGAAAGCTACATAACGCTTTCTATGACTTTATCATTTGAGGGTCATATGTATTTGGTGGCAGAGTCACCTGTGGCATGGAATTTACTTATGATACATATAGAGTTTTGTAATAAATATGTAATTTTATATCCATATCCATTTATTTTGCTTTAAAAGTCCTGTCTATTGCAATCTGTTCTTGTCTAAATGTGTTGTATAGAAATGTTGGCACTTCCCTTTTGAAGTGCTAGGATTGCTAGGATGTTTCTAGTTCAAGCTGGTCGGTGTTTGTCCCTAGCATCACAGAAGTGATCGCTCTCCCTCATTGAAAGCCCTGCGCATGTGCGGTTCACTCTCTCCCACGGTCACAGCAAAGCTAATCTCAGCTGCTGTTGCAACAGAGGGAGGAAGTGTGCACCATTTATGTGCACCAATCATGTGCACCAATCATGTGCAGGGCTTTGAACGCAGGAGAATGCTCACTCCTGCGATGCTGAGAGGAAAGCAACCAACAGCTGGAGAATCCGAGCAACAAGGCAGAATGGGGGAATGCTTAGGCATTGAGGGAAGACCAAATGACCCATTGGTATGGAAATACCTTAACAAGATTTTTTTTTAAAGCTATGCATTTTTTTTTTCACCTAACTGTATCAGCAATTTTCCTGAAAAGGTGACCTTAGCTTTTAAAGTGTACCTGAACCCTTTGTTTTTTACCTAAACTTGTCCCTCATCCTTCCCCATATCTCTTTCTTGAGCTACTCAATTCCAAATACCTTCTCCTTTACTCCGAGATGTATTTTTCCTTATCCCTCCCTATGTACAATTGGCTCTAGCTGCGATTTCTATTGGCTCTAGCTGCGATTTCTATTGGCTCTAGCTGCGATTTCTGTACCTGTAGTGACACATGAAGCTACAAGCTCACAGCCCTGGTTGAGTTTCCAAATGAGAGACACGGTTTTGTACTCGACATCCCATCTTTTTCTATGATTTCCAATAGGGATACCATTTTTTTTTACGAGTACCGATACTTTTTTTTTTTTTTTAAGTACTCGCCGATACCAACTACCGATACCTACCGCAACTGTTTTGTTTTCACTTCAGCTGTCAGCAATGGTACAAAGCATTGAAAAGTTATTTACAAATTAAATAGATTTTTTTTTTTAATTTTGCGCTTTTTTAATGTGAAATGTGTAAATATATGTTAATATATATATGTGTAAAAATATTCACTAACAAAGTAGACAAAAAAAAAAAAAAAGTTTTAAATGGTTTATCGTTTATAAAACAGACGTGAACAAAAAAAAGCAGGAAAATAATTAAATGGAGAATAGGGAGTTAATTAAGTCTGATTAAAGTAAATTGAGGGTTTATAAGGGGTTAAATAGAGGAACATTTGTTCATCCCTTTGATCTGCAGATGAAGAAACAGAAAGATTCAAAAAGAAACAATGTTTCTTTTTATTTTAGCGTTTCAGCGGCTGAGAAATGTTGTTAATAAACATTGCCGGCTGCTTTTTTTTTTTTTGACAGCTCCAATTACCGGACTTCTTTAACACTTCAGCTGTCAACAGAGGAGACCCACTGACAGCTCAGAGAACCAAGCCTGAAAGTATCGGTTTCAGGTATCGGTGCATTTGCACGAGTACCGATACTTGTGCAAATACTCGGTATCGGCACCGATAACAATACTAGTATCGGTGCAACCCTAATTTCCAATATAGATCCATATACAGACATCCAATTAATTGGTTTCAAATGTAAGTCTCTGTTAAATCCAGTGGAGGCTGGTGCTCCATTTTTTGGGGGGGAGGGGGGAGCGGCAAACAAACCTGTCACCCCCCCTCCCTGTTCAGGGCCGCACTTACCCCATCCAGGTCATGGGCAGCTTCCCCGGCTTCTTCTCCAGGTCAATCCAGTCTTAAGACCTGCATCCTGTCCTGATTGGCCAGGAGGAGTAGCAGGAAGACAATAGCGAATGTTGATTTGCTAATGTCACAAGTGGGTGGGCTCGGGGTGCAGTGCTCAGCGCCCCGAGCCCAACCTTTTTGAAGCCGATTAGAGCCTCAAGTTCCAATCATGTGCTAAAAAAAAAAAAAAAAAAAAAAAAACACGGTAGAAATCTGGCGCACCACATGGAGATTAGGGGGGCGGTGCCCCGCGCCCCTTATGGACCAGTCGCCGCTGGTTAAATCTTTTGAAAATGTGAACCTAGCCTTTAAAATGTATATGTGAACCCTTACATTGTAAAACCACCCATTCAGTTTAAAATAGTAATGAAAGGCAAAACATTTGTGTACATACAAAAAATAATTATAAATGTTTTTTTTTTTCTTTTTTTTATAAATAATCACATCATCTGAGTTCTCAGCTGCATTAGGGGCTTAGAGAGCTAGGGGTGGTGAAACAGCAGCACACTGACCTTCCCAGTGAATGGCTATGCAGGGAGGTGTGTCTGCACAAGTCTGACCACTGGAGGACAGGCAGGCTGTTCTCCCAGCACAGCCAGAAAACTGACCATGCTTTGAAAGATGCCCAACCATGCCTAGTGTGGTCAGTTTGAAATAGGAAAGCAGGGTAACTGTCAGGATCTTTGGGTATTTCACACAAAAGAAGAAATACAAAGAGAACAGGTGACTTACCACAAGAGCATGGTAAAACATACACATATCAGGAATATGAAATGTTGGGATGACATACTCTAACTGCAATATGCCTCAAAAGAGCATCAGTCCCTGGAAAACTGAAAGACCCCAATTCTACTGTCCCTACCATTAAAATCCAATATTTTTTAGAAAAATAAATAAAACAGCCTTGTTCGTATTAGTTTTGTCTATAGCATGGATATCTGTTGTCCCCTGATCAGACCCAGTTGTAATAGAGAAAGCATGCTGGTAGAAGTATTGAGCCAATCACATGTATAGGAAATTACATTTCTGTGGGTAGAACGTACACATACAACCCAAAGAACACCCCCGCTGCCATATTTACAAGAAAACTAAATCTGAATTTCTTTGTGCAACATAGGAGACCATAGATGGCTGCAAACTGATATGGAATTGTTAGTTTTAATAGCATTAAGTACACTCCATATCCATGTCCTCCATGAGCTCCTCTTCATCTCCCTCTCACTTCTGTATGTCTGGAACAAGCAGTGCATGTTAGTTGCAGTTATATGCACTGCTCTATGCATACTACAAATCTCATAGTCCATAGTCCCTAGTCCATTTCGAGAAAGAAAGAGGGTGGCTACATACAATGGTACCACGGGGAAGGAACGTAGCCAGTCTCTTACAGGAAGTCATAATACAGCAGATAAAAAAGGAATTAAAAACTTTGGCGGAGGCTGAGAGCCAAAGAAGGTATTTTTTAAGTTTAAAGTGGTTGTTACCACAACATTTCATATTCCTGGCATGTGCTTGCGGTACCATGTACATGTATGAGAAAGTCTCCTGTTCTCTTTGTATTGCTTCCTTTATGTGAAATATCTAGTGATCCTGCCAGTCCCTCTTCTTTACTTTAAAAAACTGACCACACTAAGCAGGTAAACACACTGTGGTCAGTTCTTTGGCTTTGCTGCAAACTTAGCCTGCGCTCCTCCAATGATCAGGCTTGTCCTGACACAGCTCCCCTACACAGCCATTCACTGGGAAGCTCAGTGTACTGTTGCTTCTCCCCCCAGCTCTTATGCAGCTGAGAAAAGAGGGGATGTGAGGGAAAAAAAATGTATTTTAAATATATTTATATACAAACGTTTTGCCTTTCATTTATGTTTCAAACTAAATGAATTGTTTTATAAGGTTATCGTTTACAAGGTTGTACAGGCTTGATTTTTTTCTAATATAACAAACATGTTATACCTTACGTTCTCTGTGCAATGATATTGCACAGAGCGGCCCTGAACCTCCTAATCTGGAGCCCCCTGCTGGCGCCCTCGGCTCCTCTTCCGCTTTAGGGTGCACCACCATAGCAAGCTGCTTTCTATGTGGGCTCATGAGCAGGTTCTCTCCCCAGCAGGAGTGTGTGTGTCCATGGACACACACAGCATGGATCGGCCACACCCCTCACTCCCTCTATCTAAGATTTGATTGACAGCAGTAGGAGCCAATGGCTACCACAGCTGCCTCTGTGTCCTGTGAGGAGAGAGAGAGTAACCAGCGCTGCTGGAGATGGGCACAGGGCTGGATCGTGATAGGACTCACTTAAGTACAAGGGGAGGTGAGGGGGGCAAAACTACCACGGGGACATTTTTTACCTTATGTACATGTGAGCGCTGCAATCAACCAATATAAAACAGTTGGAACCCCAAAAAACATATATATACCTATATATATATATATATAGCTATATTACAGAGAGGATAACTGCTGGAAGGTATTTTCACAACAAATAATTGGTAAATTGTAAGAGCTATAAACAAGCAGACTCTGAGCTGCTAAAGTCCAAATAAAACTAAATGGAGTGAGATAAATTAAAGTCCATGGGAAGCAACTGTAGAAGGCAGCCCTGTGGATAAGGATGAAGCAATCCTCTGGATGCTGGAGAAAAAGAACAACAGTGGCGCCACTCTAAGTGCAGTATTAAAAGCGAATTTTAATATATCTTTAAAATCTGGTACTCACAAAGGTACATGTAAAACAGGCGTGTAGAGTAAGACAAACCAAAGTTTACCTATCGGAAGACAAGGAATATCAAAAACCTGGTAGCCCCCAGTAAATACAAAGGACAACAAAGTTCTAAAACAACATCACCCTGTCTCATTCCTCTAATTGGAATGTACCAGTGCCGCAAAAAACTGTGCCTCACGTGTAAGCATATCCATCATGGTCAAAAAGAATTCGCTTACAAAGGTCAGACATACCAGATTAGCAACTTCTACAATTGTTCCACAGAATTTGTTATATATTGCTTGACTTGTCCATGTGGGTTATATTATGTAGGCCGCACCATACGCACCCTGAGAAAGAGGTTTGGTGAGCACCGCCGCCTCGTTGAGGCAGGAGATGATCATCACAGTGTTCCCCTCCATTTCCTTAAAAAACATGATCATTCCTCATTGGGCCTCAGAGTCTGGATCATTGAGTCCATCCCCGGTACGTTCCCACTGGCGGAGCGTTATAAACATCTCTGCCAGAGGGAAACGTACTGGATATACACCCTTGACTCTCTGGCTCCTGGAGGACTCAATGAGGAGATAGAGACGAGTAGTCTCATCTGACTTCTCTCTCAGTCCCCTCCGTTGGTTGTTGAACAATTTCAACATACTCGTCTTTCTTACGTTTTAGGTTGTGTTGGGCATTCTTGTATTATCACATTTTAGGCCCTTTGTCTTTGCCATTGTGATGTGGTCATCATGTTGTGCTTGAGCACCACCTTCTAGCCAGTCAGTACATTTTTTACCAATTTTTATTATTTTTTATTATTATATAATTTTTTTAAACATTTCTTACTCACCATCTCACTTCCATTAGCAGATGCACAGGTATGTCCATGTTCAAAGGTGGGCATGTGTGTGTGTTTGTTTATGCGTGAATTCACATGTGCACATGTGTAATATGTATGTGTATGTGTGCAGGTGTGTATATACATAGGTGTATCATACTCATGCTTTTCTCAGCACAACCCCTAGTGTATAAGAATGATTTGTATAATATGCATTTGCTATGCCCAATCTCATGTAGCCAACTTTTAGGGTAATGTTTGATAATTATAAATTATTAATCAATTTTTATTTCTTAAGAATATGCGCACAATCAATGCCACTTACACTGCCTATTACATTTCTAAATTTATTTCCATATAAATTCTATCTTTCCCGTCACATATCTACCTCCATTTTTTATTTATTTTTCATTTTTCAAACATTTGTAATTTTTTACTATTATTTTTCTATTTAATTAATTTCATTTTACTTTTATTTACATCCTCACATCATCCAACTTCATCCCAATTCATTCTCACCTTTATTTTTATTTTTAATTTATTTTTATTCTCACACTTATTATTATTATTATTTTTATTTTTATTTTCTATTTTCATTTTAATTTCAAGTTTATACTTATTTTCATTTTTGCTCTATTTTTATTTTTATTTTTATCTTTATTTTTATTTAAATTCTATTTTTATAGTTATTTCAATTTATTCTTATTTTTATTTTTATTATTTTTTATTATTTTTATTTATTTTTTCTACCATTCCTATTATTTATCATCTCTATCCGCATTTGCATGTTTATCATCCTCCATATATCATTTTCTTCTGTTCTCTGTACTTTTTTCTTTCTTTCTTTCAATTATGTATTTCTCATTCTCAAAACACATAGGCATCCTATTTACGTCATACCATTTACTTCATTACCCAGCGGCAACACACAGTTGTAAGTCTGAGTTTGACAGATGCCCCTTCCCTCCAATCACAGCTCGTTTAAGACTATATTAGTTCTGACCTATCACAGGTCACGTTAGGCCTGAGGAAGGAGCGTAGCTCCGCAAACGCGTCGCCTATGCCTATCAGTCTGCCAATCAAGTTTATCCCTGCACGGACCCGGAAGTGACTTCGTCCCCCGGATCGAAAACTGTGCGTTCCAGCGGCAGGACACAGCGAACATCCTGCAGCGCAGCCTGTCAGAACGCTACCGCATGATATGACTGGACAACTCATCTGGGACACCTGGCACTATCAGTCTTACTCTACACGCCTGTTTTACATGTACCTTTGTGAGTACCAGATTTTAAAGATATATTAAAATTCGCTTTTAATACTGCACTTAGAGTGGCGCCACTGTTGTTCTTTTTCTCCAACATTTTTTACCTTAATGCAGGTAATACATTAACGTAAAAAATGTTCTGCTTTTAGAACCACTTTAAGAATAAATACTTCAATAGTTTTTTTTTTTAACTAATGTTTAGTGTCACTTGAAGCTTTTACTGGACTGACCCTAAAGCAGCCCATAGACGATTTGATTTTATTTCCTTCCACCACAGGGGGAATGCAAGAAAATCACTCGATTCCCCATCAACAGTCAATGTTGATGGGGAAATGCCTCCCGCAGCCCTATTGTATTCAGCCTGCAGGGGGTGCAGGGAGCCTTCCAGGCAGGCAGAACATAATGATTACTTCTAGCGGCTAATCACATGTAAAAAAATCTGACAGGCTGGTTGTACACAAGTCGACTGATGGATCGACTTGGATACAAACAACCTGCCCATACATGGATCGAATCTCGGCTGGTCCCTGCTGAACCAGCCAAATTTTGATCCATGTATGACAAGCTTTAAAAAATAAAAAAAAATGATCCAAAGGATGTTCTACAATCAGACTCTAGGGTGTGTAGCTAAACCTGTAAATATAAGAAAATCAGAGTGTGATCAGACAACGCTGTACTGATCAAATAAGGGTGTCTGACGCTTTCATCTATGTGATTCGGTACCTATAGAATTATTTGCAGCTTCTGCTATTCCTAGGTAGAGTTAAGCCAGACATGTGGAAAGCAGTCATGTGTTCTCCTAATTGATATTATACGGCAGTAAAAGACGGAGCGCTAAGACTCAAACACTAGTGCGATATCTCTGGCTGGTTCCAAGGACCCTCCTAGGATTTGCTATTGACTTAACACTTCCTTTACAAGCTGACGGGTGACTTTACAGGGGCTGGAGGCATCACACCGGCTCACTCACTGGCCGGATTTTTCTTTGACATTAGTTTATCGGTCTCTTTATAGTTCTCGCTGCCCTCCTTCACCTTTGAAAGCATTATGATGATATTGTAATTCAGCAGCAGAATTACAGGAACAGATGTGCCATTCTGTGCAGGTACAGCAACAATATAGCCCCATGCACTTAAAAAAAAAAAATGCAGGTTTCAGCATTTTATGCCTTAAAACTGCCTTTAAAAACGCAGTTCTATGTTCGCCTATGTGACCATGCACACCAGGCATTTAGATCCATATTTTAAGAGCACCATTTGGAGGCATAAAAAAAAACAAAAAACACACACACACGAAAGCTGTGTTCTAAGAGGAGCTCATGGACATCATTTACGTGCATATACACATCTGCATGCACACAAATGTATTATACAGTATTTATCTATTGCAGGTACTTCTATAGTGCAGTAAATTTATGTGGCACTTTACATACAGTGCCTTGAAAAAGTATTCATACCCCTTGACATTTTCCACTTTTTGTCATGTTACAACAAAAAACATTATTGTATTTTTTTGGGAAGCTATGTGATAGACCAACACAAAGAGGCACATAATTGTGAAGGAGGAAAATGATAAATGGTTTTCAACATTTTTTACAAATATGTGAAACGTATGAAGTGCATTTGTATTCAGCCCTCTATACTCTGATACCCCCAACTGACATCTAATGGAACCAATTGTCTTCAGAAGTCAGCTAATTAGTAAATAGAGTCCACCTGTGTGTAATTTAATCTCAGTATAAATACAGATGTTCTGTGAAGCCCTCAGAGGTTTGTTAGAGAACCTTAGTGAACAAACAGCATCATGAAGGCCAAGGAATACACCAGACAGGTCAGGGATAAAGTTGTGGAGAAGTTTAAAGCAGTGTTAGGTTAAAAAAAAAATATCCCAAGCTTTGAACATCTCACGGAGCACTGTTCAATCCATCATCTGATAATGAAGAGTATGGCACAACTGCAAAGCTACCAAGACATGGCCGTCCACCTAAACTGACAGGCCGGGCAAGGAGAGCATCGAAAGGTGGTTCTACAAAGTATTGACTCAGGGGGGCTGAATACAAATGCACGCCACACTTTTCACATAATTTCAAAAAAAATGTTGAAAACCATTTATCGTTTTCCTTCCACTTCACAATTATGTGCCACTTTGTGTTGGTCTATCACATAAAATCCCAATAAAATACATTTATGTTTTTGGTTGTAACATGACAAAATTTTGAAAATTTCAAGGAGGTATGAATATTTTTTCAAGGCACTGTAGATATTGTACATTTACATCAGTCTTTAAGGAGCTTACAATTTAAGGTCCCTAACACACTAGGGCTAATTTATACAGGAGCCAATTAAATTACCAGCATTTCTTTGGAGTGTGGGAGGAAACCAAGGCAGGAACAGGGAGAACAGAGCATGCAAACTCCAGGCAGGTAGTGCCATGATTGGGATTCAAATCGGCCACCCTAGTGCTGCCAGGCAAAAGTGCTAACCACTTAGCCACTGTGCTGGCCATTGAAATGTGTTTATGTTTAACGCCATACATTCATAAATGTGCATAGGGGACATTTTTTCTGCTACATTCATTCATTTATATATATATATATATATATATATATATATATATATATATATATATATATATATATATATATATATATATATATATATATATATATATATATATATATATAGGCCTTAAAGTGGAGTTCCAGTCATTTTTGTTTTTAATAAAAGTCAGCAGCTACAAAAAAGTGTAGCTACTGACTTAATAAAACACACACTCACCTGTCCCAGGATCCAGCCATGGGGCCGCCCGAACCCTCGCCTCTCCCCGGCCCCAATATCACAAGTGTGGGCACCCGGCTGTGACACCTTGCGGCTTCACAGTCTGGTGCATACTGCGCATGTGCAAGTCGCGCTGTGCCTCCTCAATGGCCGGGCAATCTTCTGGGACCTATGACGTGTCCCAGAAGATTGCAGGGAGGGCGAGGAGATCTTCTGCTCGAGTCGCATAGGGGGCCCGAGCAGAAGTGGGAGCTGGCTACCTGTCAAAACTAGGTACCCACTCCCCCCCAAAAAAATGACATGCCAAATGTGGTAAGGGGGTGAGGAGTCCATAAAGCGTAACTTCCACTTTTGGGTGGAAATCCCCTTTAAAGTGCTAATACAATCATTGTAACACCTTTGTGAGTTATTATAAAGCATTTAATGTGACTTTCACCAAATCGTCACTGGTTGCTGTCGTTTAAGACATGTGAACCTGGAAGGTTAACTTGCAGCGATTGTTTGGTGAAGGTTATATTCACTGCTTTACAAGTATGCAACTTAAAGTGATATATTTGCATAGCTGTTCTTCAAAGCTGCATGTAAATCCGTTGTGAATGGGACAAAACCAAATGTTAGGTTATACTATATGCAGATCAATTATGTAAATAGGAAAAATACAGCATTGTGGCCACTAGATGGAGCTGAGGAGCATAATTGTTTCCTGTGGTAATCTGCGCCATCTAGTGACCATATTGCGGTATTATGCCTCATTCACATACGTGATCTGTAGAGAATACAGCCAGAGAACTTTCAGTTTTGTACCATCCGCACAGAATGAATTTACATGCAGTTTCAACAGATGAACAGCTATGTGAATTTTTTATTAATAAACCCTAAAGTATAAAACCCTAACAATGAAATTCTCTTATGTGCACTTTAGATCTGTGAAATATACCACTGAAAGCGTGTACTTATTTCTTTTCGATAACTGCAAAAAATACTGGTTGATCCTGGCAGAAAACCAGTGGACTCCTTACTTCCTGTATACACCGTCGTGTTATTTCAAATATTATTTGGGTTTAAATACACTTTATTGTCAATGAATTGAATGAATTCATAGAAACCCATCTGGACACTTTTAATTGCCTATGGGGTAGAGGCAAATGGCTCAATACATCCGTTTAGTAAAACCCAGCGATCTGTCATACTTTGCCACACATTCTTTCTGTGGCCAATTTTTATCCATCCTGACAGCGTCAAATCAAATTATCTGACCTCGTTCTTTAAGGAGGTCAAAGTATTGTTCCTGAGATGCTGGCAAGCTACAACCGTGTCATTCACCAAGTCACTATATCTTCCTGTATAATATTTCCAGGTGCTGGATACATTTAAAGGGATGTAAGCAACATGTCAAAAAGGGTCAACAACATGCTGACGGATTACTGACTTCATAAACAAAGATCAGAGTTTTCAAGACATAAAAACATCCATACACGGGTTTGAACTATATCAGTAGACATTCACGTTGGCCTAAAACACTCGCAGCAGAAGCAATGAAGTCCACAGCTCCTCCTGCCAGGGTTTACTTCCTCTTTAACTGCTACTCTACAGAGATGCTGCTGCAGCTGATTGTAAGTGAGCTCGATAGGAGAAAACCCCCTGTGCCAAAATTCATAAACTTTATTTTTTGCTTTGAGAGCCCTTGTAGGCAAAGCACTGCAAAAAAAATAAAAATAAAATTAATCAGTAAAAAGGTACAGTTACAAAGTAAGGCTTTAGCGTGGTTTTTGGACAGCAAATGCTTTTTCTTAACATACCTCTCATGTAGGTTGAATTGGTGCAATCTCTTTCTGATGGCAGACACTTGCACTAACCAGTACAAAAGTTACTTCAGGATCTCACGATTCAATTATGGTTTTTTTTTAGTATCAGTCAGCTCTTTAGCTGAATTTCTTGGGCCAAATCAGTCCTGGACAAAATTAGGGCCACCAGGAACCGTCTGAGATTCGAACCATGTTCACCACCAAGTTCATGGATCAATCAACTTGGGTACAACCAGCCTGACGGATTTTGCATGTGATTATTGCTAGCAGCTGGTATAGCCGCTAGCAATAATCACTGTCTTCTCCCGGAGTTAAAATCGACACCACTTACAGTAGGATGATGGTTTTCAGATAAACGAATTACCTTTTTAGCCCCCTTTCACACAGATTTTCTGATCAGGTCTGCCTGTCAGTTTTTCAGGCACACCTGATCTAAAGCTCCACGTAGGTGTATGGGCAGGTGAATATAAACAGACTTGTCTCCAATTATATCCGCCTACCTCCAAGTCTGTCCAGGTCCAGAAAAAAAAAAAAAAAAAAAACAGAAAAGGACTATGTCTGCGTCCAACTTTCTCTGGACATAAATGTGGCAGACGAGAGGTAGCATGATGTAAACTGATGCAAGTCCACTTATATCCAGCAGCCCAAAAATCCAACATGGGTCTGCCAGTCTGCCTTTTAACACGTGGACCCAAAAACTGAATGGGCATGGATATCAGAAAAGTGACATCCGTCCTGTTCTGCCCTGATTCAGGGGGATCTGCTCATATGTTACTGAACAGAGCGGACTGCACTTGTGTGAAAGGACTCTAAACTCCCTTGACAGTCTGGAAAGCATCCACAACCTTTGTTCCAGGTCTTATGCCGTGTACACACCACCAGATTTGCTGTCGGAATAAACTCCGAAGTTTTCTCCGACGGAATTCCATTCAAGCGGTCTTGCCTACACACGCACAACCGTCGAAACAGCATACAGGCGATCGGTTTTCCCGATCGGAATTGGTTCCGTCGGAAATATTTAGATCATGTTCCATTTCTAGGTCCGTCAGAATTTTCGAAAAAGAAAAGTCTGATGAGGCCTACACACGATCGGAATAGACGATGAAAAGCTTCCGTCGGACTTTTTCTGTCGTACATTCCGCTCGTGTGTACGCGGCTTTATGCCCCGTACACACGGTCGGACTTTGTTCGGACATTCCGACAACAAAATCCTAGGTTTTTTTCCGATGGATGTTGGCTCAAACTTGTCTTGCATACACACGGTCACACAAAGTTGTCGGAAAATCCGATCATTCTGAACGCAGTGACGTAAAACACGTACACTACCGTTCAAAAGTTTGGGGTCACCCAAACAATTTTGTGTTTTCCATGAAAAGTCACACTTATTCACCACCATACGTTGTGAAATGAATTGAAAATAGAGTCAAGACATTGACAAGGTTAGAAATAATGATTTGTATTTGAAATAACATTGTTTTTACATCAAACTTTGCTTTCATCAAAGAATCCTCCTTTTGCAGCAATTACAGCATTGCACACCTTTGGCATTCTAGCTGTTAATTTATTGAGGTAAGCTGGAGAAATTGCACCCCACGCTTCTAGAAGCAGCTCCCACAAGTTGGATTGGTTGGATGGGCACTTCTGGCGTACCATACGGTCAAGCTGCTCCCACAACAGCTCAATGGGGTTCAGATCTGGTGACTGTGCTGGCCACTCCATTACCGATAGAATACCAGCTGCCTGCTTCTGCTGTAAATAGTTCTTGCACAATTTGGAGGTGTGTTTAGGGTCATTGTCCTGTTGTAGGATGAAATTGGCTCCAATCAAGCGCTGTCCACTGGGTATGGCATGGCGTTGCAAAATGGAGTGATAGCCTTCCTTATTCAGAATCCCTTTTACCCTGTACAAAGCTCCCACCTTACCAGCACCAAAGCAACCCCAGACCATCACATTACCTCCACCATGCTTAACAGATGGCGTCAGGCATTCTTCCAGCATCTTTTCATTTGTTCTGCGTCTCACAAACATTCTTCTTTGTGATCCAAACACCTCAAACTTGGATTCATCCATCCACAACGCTTTTTTCCCAGTCTTCCTCTGTCCAATGTCTGTGTTCTTTTGCCCATCTTAATCTTTTTCTTTTATTGGCCAGTCTCAGATATGGCTTTTTCTTTGCCACTCTGCCCTGAAGCCCAAAATCCCGCAGCCGCCTCTTCACTGTAGATGTTGACACTGGTGTTTTGCGGGTACTATTTAATGAAGATGCCAGTTGGGGACCTGTGAGGCGTCTGTTTCTCAAACTAGAGACTCTAATGTGCTTATCTTCTTGCTTAGTTGTGCAACGCGGCCTCCCACTTCTTTTTCTACTCTGGTTAGAGCCTGTTTGTGCTGTCCTCTGAAGGGAGTAGTACACACCGTTGTAGGAAATCTTCAATTTCTTTGCAATTTCTCGCATGGAATAGCCTTCATTTCTAAGAAGAAGAATAGACTGTCGAGTTTCAGATGAAAGTTCTCTTTTTCTGGCCATTTTGAGCGTTTAAGCGTCCAGAAACTCAATCTGCTCACAGGAAGGTCAGTTTTGTAGCTTCTGGAAGGAGCTAGACTGTTTTTAGATGTGTGAACATGATTGCACAAGGGTTTGCTAATCATCAATTAGCCTTCTGAGCCAATGAGCAAACACATTGTACCATTAGAACACTGGAGTGATAGTTGCTGGAAATGGGCCTCTATACACCTATGTAGATATTGCACCAAAAACTAGACATTTGCAGTTAGAATAGTCATTTACCACATTAGCAATGTATAGAGTATATTTGTTTAAAGTTAGGACTAGTTTAAAGTTAGCTTCATTTAAAAGTACAGTGCTTTTCCTTCAAAAATAAGGACATTTCAATGTGACCCCAAACTTTTGAACGGTAGTGTACGTCGGGACTATAAACGGGGCAGTGGCCAATAGCTTTCCTCTCTTTATTTATTCTGAGCATGCGTGGCACTTTGTCCGTCGGATTTGTGTACACACGATCAGAATTTCCGACAACGGATTTTGTTGTCGGAAAATTTTATATCCTGCTCTCAAACTTTGTGTGTCATAAAATCCGATGGAAAATGTGTGATGGAGCCTACACACGGTCGGAATTTCCGACAACAAGGTCCTATCCCACATTTTCCGTCGGAAAATCCGACCATGTGTACGGGGCATTAGAGTACTATCTTGATCTTTGCATGATAACACCACACATGTCAATAGCAAATATCCAAGTTTTAAACCAGACAGGTTACAACTGCATACTCCCTTTGGAGGTTTTAATCATTGGCACTTAATCCCAAACACTTTATTCTAATTCCATGAATTTGAGGTGGTGGTGTACTTACTTTTTCCATGTGCCAAATCAGCATTTTTGTTAATTTAAATTATGAGAATGAATACACCACGTCAATTTAACTTGTCATTAGTTCAAGTATATCACTTTTGTCTGTATGCACGGTTTGATTGAAGATCTAATGTTTGCCTGTTCAAATATGCTGATAAAGTCAACAATTTCTATGCGATATACTTACATTTTCACATGACTATAGAACAGTGGTTCTCAACTCCAGTCCTCAGGACCCACCAACAGGCCAGGTTTGCAAGATAGCTGAAATACATCACAGGTGATATCACTTGCTGCTCAGTGATTGCAGTATTCTAGTCTGCAACTCCCCAAGGTAATACTTAAAATCTGGCCTGTTGGTGGGTCCCGAGGACTGGAGTTGAGAACCACTGCTATAGAAGCTACAGCTCCTACAAAATCTTTTTAGGCCTTGCTTTAAATGGCCTTCAACAAACATGAATGTGAAAGGCCCTTTTCTCTATCTCACACAGTAATGATGGCACAGTGCTAGATGAAGAGGGCTCACAATGGCAAAATAGTGTTGTCTGTTTGCTGTGCTTTGTGTTAGCGTGAAAAGGCAGATAATACCAATCACCTTGTGAATCTGGTGATGACAGATGGAGGTGCTTTAATGCCTAAAAGCATTGTTGTAGACTGCAAGTGAAGCACATTAGCAGAGATTAATGAGGGTCTGCAAGGGCCAACAGAAAAAGCCTTTTGGTCAGATAACAGCCTGGCCTTATAGACAAAGCTGGGACCTAGTTTCCCAGATGATATTATGGCTCCTTAAGACACTGCTGTCATTAAGTGTAATTTTGGGCAAGTTTATCTAGTCCCTCCTTCCTCTCACAGTTCACATGTCAGGGGTGCCGATAAAGAAAGTCAATGAACTTGTACACAGCACAGCTGTGCCGGTTCCACTGCGTGCAAAGGAACAGCTGGAACCACCCCCCTCCACCATGGCTCCTCATTCTCTAACATAATGGAGACACCAGATAAGGTCAAATTAGCAAGGAATGCCGAGTGGCTTTTCATCTTCTAAAAACACCTCAGACTTTAGCTGGAAAACACACTTGTTTTGTTAACAGGTTAATGGTGTGTTGAGTTCCTAGACACTATTAGGTTCAATGAGGCTTTGCTAGACAAATGAGCACCTCTACTTTAAGCCTTGACCCTCGTTACCTGTTTGCTTAGCTATGTGATCAGGGTTCTTTATTCCATTCCCAGAAGAAGGGTTTTGGAGATGCTAACACACTGCCTGCTGATTTTGGCCAGATCAAATAACATTCAAAATGATTAGGGGCATCTCAGATGTGAGGAGATATCTCCAGCCAACCAATCTCAAGGGAAAGTACAACTGGTCAGGCTTTTCCTGGTTAATGGCTTTGGTTCCTCATGATTACCGTGACAATGGCAGTTTCTTCTTGATGAATAAATATTAACATTCTGCCATTAGGAGCATGACTTTTCATGACATACATACAAAAACGTTTGTCCAGAAGTCAGATCATGCAAGTGTGATCTGACCGGTATCTAATCCTTTTGGTCAAATTACATCTCATTTGAGGCCTCCTCTTCCTGAGTCAGCCTGCATATACAGTAATAAACATTAGCCTCTTTTTGTTATTTTATTTGATTTTTTTTAACACTAAGGCCTCGTACGCTGCTGCTGGTAAACGGACGTTTAGGAGCAGTTGGGCATTTTTTCAGCTGCCTCTGAACTCTCCTCTATGTCATCTTATCAGTACATGTACACAGAATCGTTTCTAGGCATTTGAGTTTAGAAGCTTTTTTTGGAATGCAAAAAAAAAAAAAAAAAAAAAAAAAGGGTTCAGACGGATGTTCAGAGGCATTTGAAACGTTAAATGCCTGTAACAGCTTGTAAACGCTGCTAAACGTGGTAACGCGTGTTTAGGAGTGTTTTGTTTACAGACATTTTTAATTTTAACCACTTCATCCCCAGAAGATTTGCCCCCTTAATGACCAGGCCATTTTTTGCGATTCGGCACTGCGTAATTTTAACTAAAAATTGCGCAGGCGTGCGACTTTGTACAAAAACAAAATTGATGTCCTTTTTTTCCCCACAAATAGAGCTTTCTTTTGTTGGTAATTGATCACCTCTGCGATTTTTATTTTTGTGCTATAAACAAAAAAAAGAGCATCAATTTTGAAAAAAAAGACGATATTTTTTACTTTTCGCTATAATAAATATCCCCCAAAAAATGTTTTAAAAAACAAATTTCTTTCTTAGTTTAGGCCAATATGTATACTTCTACATATTTTTGGTTAAAATCGCAATAAGCATATATTGATTGGTTTGCGCAAAAGTTATAGCGTCTACAAAATAGGGGCTATATTTTTGGGTTTTTTATTATCTTTTTTTTTACTAGTAATGGCAGTGATCTGCAATTTATATTGGGACTGCGACATTGTGGGGGGACAGATCGGACACTTTTGACACATTTTTGGGACCATTGACATTTATACAGCGATCAGTGCTATAAAAATGCGCTGATTACTGTATAAATGACACTGGGAGGGAAGGGTTTAACAGCAGGAGTGATTCTAACTGGGGGGGGGGGGGACTGCCTGGGTGAGGAGACAGATCATTGTTTATACTTAGTATGAACAACAGATTAGTCTCCCCTCCCCTGACAGCACGGAGATCTGCCTGTTTACACTGACAGATCTCCATCCTATCTCTTTGTGTTTAGCGATCGCGGGTGCCCAGCAGTCATCGCAACCGACGGGTACGAGATCGGCTCTGGTGGCGCGCCCCCTTAGTGGTCTGAATGCGAGCTGATGTATAGCTACGATGGTTCGCCCAGGGGAGCCAACCTGTTGCAGTATAACTGTGGCGGCTGGTCGGGTTTTTTTTTTTTTCTTTTTACACAAAAGCGGCTAAATGCGACTAAACGTGCCATGTAAACGTGGCTAAACAGCCGTTTTTAGATTCTTGTTTCTAGCCATCAAGTTAAACCGTTCAGGAGAGGTTGAACAACGTCCCGTGTACATGAAGCCACCATGTCACAACAAGGGATAAAACAGTACTTTGTACCCTCTGGAGAGTTGAACCGCTGCTCTCCCATACCAGCAGTGGCCTGGATCTCCAGCAGTTGGAGAGCCCCCGCCCCCCCAGCACACTGCTCCAATGAACAGCACTGCTCAGGGAGCTATAGAGCTGTTGATTGGAGCAGTGTGAAGCAGGGGGAAGCGTGAATCTGCTTAAGACCCGGACTGATGCTTGTGCACGAGAGCAGAGGCCTGACTCTCCAGTGTGCTGCCAGCACAGGGTATTTTCACCCTTGCTGCACCACTTAGTATAAATGCACAGAAAGTACATATTTATTACTAAACCGTATATGCAGCCTGCCTGCATTAAAATAGTAAATAGGGAGGTTGTGATTGGGCTTTAAAATAGAGCTCCAGCTCAATTTTATTTTTTATTCTTGGATAAAGTTGTGAAGGTTTAGAACCCTTATCAAGTTTTTACTGCTGTCTGTGTCCCCACTTGGGGAAATACCGTATATACTCGAGTATAAGTTGAATTTTTCAGCACATTTTTTAGTGCTGAAAGTGCCCCCCTCGACTTATACTCGAGTCAAGCACTTTTCTGCAGCAAAAAATTTCATTTTTCCAAACCGATTTTGGGGCCCCGTATCTCAGGGCCACTTACTCCAAATTTGGTGTGCAAACCCAGTGGACCTGGTACCACAACATATCCAAAGCTGAAGTTCCTAGCACTAAGTGGCCCCGAGATACGAGGCCCCAAAATCGGTTCGGAAAATGTCATTCTCTGCTGCAGAAAAGTGCTTGACATTTTCTGAACTGATTTTTGGGGCCCTGTATCTCGGGGCCACTTGGTGCTAGAAACCCCAGCTTTTTATGGTGCTAGTTCCACTGGGTTTGCACACCAAATTTGGGGTTCTTAGCACTAAGTGGCCCTGAGATACAGGGCCCCAAATTCGGTCAACTGTGTCCATCTGCAGCAATGTCATTTCGGGACCCTTTGGGTTCAGAGACCCCAAATTTTGGCTGCAGCTAGGGGGCATCTAGGAACCCTTAACTACCGAGTTTGAAGTTCAGGGGACCTATGGCTGCAAATGGGCACAGTGATGCTGCAAATGGGCATTGTTGACCCTCTTTTCCACTTACAGTAGCTGTGCATTTCTCACCCTCGTCTTATACTCGAGGCAATACGTTTTTCCCATTTTTTTGTGGTAAATTAGGGCCTCGACTTATACTCGGAACGACTTATACTCGAGTATATACGGTATGTCAACAGCAAGTGAGAAAATAAATTTTGAGATCCAGATAGGTGCTGCTTCTCTAAACCATAACAGCAGACAGTCCAGTGCTAATGACATTTACAGCATTTAAAATATATAAAAAAAAATAAAATTAAAAAAAAACTGAATAGAGAAATAAACTGGGAGGTAACTTGATTCTTCACCTTCAATGACAAATTACCAAACGTGTTTGCATTAGCACTCATAAGGCTAACACATCAAATGACAAATGTTGTTTAACCTGAGATAATATCACTTCATACTGTCATCCTGTATAAGATGGATTCCACCTTATAGGCACTTTGATGAATGAACCTGTAGTAAGACAGGAAGTAATACCTCATACAATGCAATCTCAGGTCATTTTTTCACCTCCTTTCTTTCACGTTGCTGAAATATAACCAGATGTTGACAGAACTTTTGCAAATCATCACTCAAAGCTGGATTTTTTTAGCTTTTAAAAACTAAAATATGTTATGAGTAAAGAAAGGTGCTCAATTACACATATTCACTGAACACGGAACCACATGAATTAAATGTAAATTGCATTCAAACCTGTCTAAAAAAAACAAGTGTGTTCACAAAAAAAAAGTCAAATGTCCAGTACACACAAATGAAGATCACATGAAAGAATGAAATGGTTAGTCCACCCAAATGTGCCACATTAGTTCTGGTTCTTGGTTTCCCTTTTCCGGATACTTTAACAGCAAGATCTCCCTGCTGCAACTTGCAACTCTTGTCTACCTGGGAGTATTGGGTGTTTCCATCCACCCATTTGTAATCCAGCATCTCAGGATATAATAACCATAATAAAAAATAAATAGAAGATCCATCAAGGAGAGTAAAGAAACTTCATAATGGGCACAGCAGGTGTGCAGAGCCAAGTACTCAGAAGACTGCTGCTCTATAGAAGGTAGAACCACCGCCAAACATTACTCATTCTAGTGCATGGGACCATGCTGCAACTGCTCTGTAACAGCATGTAATGTATGTGGTTTGTGACAAATGCAACATATCCCCTCCAAGATGCCTCTGAAATAGTGATCCACCACAAGTTGCGTTTTAGAGGGGCAGTAACCACTGCGACACATTGCCTGTAAAATGCATGAACAACATGGGCAATTTTTAGTAGTTTAATCATGCTAAAAAAAAATCACTAGCAATTAACCCCAAAGGCCTTGTTCACACAGGCTTCAGTTAGTATAACTGCAGTGTTTACAGAAAGATTTCGCAAAAAATTGGTAAGCTTTAAGCAGCTTAGTTGATGCCTTTAAAGTGGATCTCAATTCAAAATATGAAGATCTGCTCTGCTGTAGGGAACATCTAGCAATGTAATTGTGCTTAAAGAGGAATCTCTGTCCCCTTCTGTGTGGCTCTGCCCACCCCTTTGGTGTCACCATTATGGTGCGAGGGCAGATGTGCTATAGAAGTCTACCCGGCCTTCCGGTCCTGGCATAGCCCTTCAGCAAATCTGCACATTTATAGATAACCTTAATATATGTGCAAACTCATTCTCTAATCAAATATAATAATAATAAAAAAAAGTGCTGAATGTAGGTGCAAATTCATTCACTAATAAATGAATATAAAATATATAGAGTGCATTGGACCATACATAAAATGTACAATTTTACCAAAAATAAATATGTGCTGTAAACCTTATAAGAAAGGAAAGGGGTTGCACTAGGAAATGTATTCTTCTGAAGCTGTCATATTTGCTAGAAAGTTCAGCGGCACATTGCAAGCAAATAAAAAATGTTTATAAGAAAAAAAAAACTCTGCAAGTAACATTAAGAAAATCTTTTTTCTGTGCTTTTAACTGCAAATATTTTAGATTAATGAATGGGTCTCTCAACCGTTGCTCGAAACTTGATGAAAGCTTTTCCAAAGCTTGTTGTACACACTAGGGTTGATTTACTAAAGGGAAATCCACTCCACACTACAAGAGTGCTTGCAAGTGCACTTGTAAGTGCAGTCACTGTAGATATGAGGGGAAGCTCTGAAAATAGGGGAAGCTCTGCTGATATTATCATCCAATCATGTACAAGCAAAATTGCTGTTTTTTATTTTCCTTGCATGTCCCCCTCAGATCTACGGTGACTGCAATTGAAAGTGCACTTGCAGTGCAAAGTGGATTTGCCTTTCGTAAATAACCCCCACTGTTTTTGTACAAGCTAAAGCCGTTAAGTATAAGGCCTTATGCCGCGTACACACGGCCGGACTTGCCAACAGGCTAAGCTCCGTCTGCATTTCCGACGGTAAGATTTAGAACATGTTCTATATCTGAGTCCGTCAGAAATGCCGACAGAAAAAGTCCGATGGGGCATACACACAGTCGGAATGTCCGACCGAAAGCTCCCATCTGACTTTTTCTGTCGGGAAGTCCAGCCATGTGTATGCGGCATAAGAGTCGCTAATGTTTGCTGCATAGAATCACTGGGGCTCTCAAGCAGCATGAAGTAGCAGTTAATCACACACAACTGGAACACTGGAGGTTATTTACGAAAGGCAAATCCACTTTGCACTACAAGTGCAAAGTGCACTCGGAAGTGCAGTCGCTGTAGATCTGAGGGGTAGATCTGAAATGAGGGCAAGTTCTGCTGATTTTATCATCCAATCATGTGCAAGCTAAAATGCTGTTTTTTTTATTTTCCTTGCATGACCCCCTCAGATCTACTTTCAGTGCAATTTCAAGTGCACTTTTAGTTTGCACTTTTAGTGCAAAGTGGATTTGCCTTTCGTAAATAACGCCCACTGTCCGAATTGTGTTCACTAAAGCATGACAGAATGCTAGTATAGCGAGCCATATGTATCATTTGCACTAAGTAGTAATAATGGGCAGTCTAAGAGGCTACACTGGTGTTTAAATTTTAAAAACTGAATCTTCCCATTGCCTATTTTCTCATTATTGGTCTATTAATTGAAATGTGTTGCATACTGTATAAGGACATAGCTAATGTGTAGTTACATCACTCTGTAGCAGAGAGCTTTTTTGCCATTGTAGCCATAAACAACCTTCAATCCGCCAAGTTATATTGATCGCTATATTGGTTTTAATTTTTAGCAATAAGAACCAACCAGAGCTAAAGACAACAAATTAGAGATGAATTCCAGGTAAGGCAATTATTGCTTAGTTGCATTAGTCCAGCTTGGACCAATGTAAGTACACATGTGCCCTATCGGTCTGATCCGTGTGGAAGAAAACCCTGTAGCAGGTACCTCTACTACGGTGATTGCCTCCAGCTTCCGGGTCCCGTGCCCAGTTGCTGCCCTGCTGCTTACTGAACACAGGAGATTGCTCGCTTGGCACAGGCGCCATTCAGAGAACATTTTCCATTTTCCCAATAAATGCAAGGTGTTCTCTGATTCGACTAGGTGGAAATTGTACATGATCACCCGATTTCTCCCAGTCATCCTCATCCAGTCAGAGAACTGATTTCATTCAATGGGAAAATGGAAAGTGTTCTCTGAATAGCACCTGTGCCGAGTGAGCAGCTTCCTGTGTTCACAATACAGCAAAGCAACCATTCAGCACAGGATCTGGAAGCTAGTGGAGATCACTGTAGTAGTAGTAGTACCTACTACAGTGATTTTCATAGGCTTCAACGAGGATCCCAAAAGGTATGGCACATGCATACGGTACTTACACTGGTCTAAATTGCCATACCACCTCCTCCATAGTAAATATTCACATTTTCCTCCCCTCCAGTCGCTCTGTTCAGTGCTGGGGGCTGAAGGAAATATCTAGTACTTCTGGGTATGGAGGAGCATGTGACTCGCTCCATATGACTCTGCTGAACCAATCAGTGTTGTAGCATGGAGAACTCATACTCCTGTGTAAACTATGACTCCAGAAACTCTTAGCTTACACAGAGTTTTTACATGCACTCATGGCAGGTGAATGGAGTGTTGAGGCAGCCAAAGAAAGCTAAATACAGGCATACCCAACTTTTAAGTACACAATGGGGTTTATTTACTAAAGCTGGAAAGTGCAAAATCAGGCTCACTTCTGCATAGAAACCAATGAGCTTCCAGGTTTTATTACCAAAGCTTAATTGAACAAGCTGGGGTTAGAAGCTCATTAGTTTCTATGCAGAAGTGAGCCTGATTTTGCACTTTCAGCTTTAGTAAATAAACCCCATTGTGTACTTAAAAGTGGGGTATGCCTGTATATGCTGTTGAGGTCTGTATTAAAGTATAGCTAAAAGGCAAAAACGTTTTTTTTTTTTGGTTTTGGATGAGAGGGATTAGAACCCCTGCCAGTTTGTATTGCTGTTTGTGCCCTCAGAATGACCCTCTCTGTTTGTCCTGTTTACCATTATCATTGAAAGTGAAAAAAGTTTTGCCTATAGTTCTACTTTAACATAAACCTGTTGCTTTTCCCTGCATGGGCAAAGGACAGGTTCACTTTAAAGCAGTGCTATCCTCAGCTAGGGTCTATGTAGTCTTTCAATATGTCTGTACCCCTGCAGACCCAGCCTGCATTCAAATCTGATAAGAGGAATTGTGAAAATGATCTGGGTGGTGTGGTGTCCTTTTTCTCAACACAATAGCTAACAGAAGGCAGTCTCTCCTAAGGGGGCAGAAGGGCCAGAACCTGAAACTAAGTGAGGATAGCTGTGGATAGGCAAAGCTAGGACTACAAGGGCTTGTCCATGTGCTCCATACTATATGAGCAGATGTTGGGAAGAACTAATAGGACAGAGGTCTGATCTTATTTCAACAGTACAAGAGAAATCCAAGTGTAGAAGAATATAGGCAGTAATCCATTACTACACAAAATGGAAGTAACAGCTGACTTAGATTAATGGAAACATCCCAGACTTCACAATGAATGAAACTACAGATGGTGTCAAATACTGTATAAGAACCACTCATAGCTTATATTTGAGCAGCTTTTTTTTCATTAAATTAGTCACATTAACCTTACCAGGTCTACTTCCTTCCTCAACTAGGGTTCTAGAGCAGGGATCTCCAAACTACGGCCCTACAGCTGTTGCGGAACTACATATCCCATGAGGCATTGTAAAATTCTGACATTCACAGACATGACTAGGCATGATGGGAGTTGTAGTTCCTGAACAACTGGAGGGCCGTAGTTTGGAGACCCCTGCTTTAAAGGTCGCTAGGGGATTGTTGAGCAGTAGCAGAATATAAGGGTTCCCTTTCATTGATGCCAACGTAAAGCACTCTTCCCCTGACCACCAATGCAGATGGAGCTCTCCCACTGACCGCCAGTGTAAGATCGTACTCTTCTACTGACCACCATTGTACGATGGCACTCTTCCACTAACCACCCAGGTTCATACTCTTCCATTGACCACCAATGTAAGGGAACACTTCTGACACTACAGTTTTCATGTCTGTTTTTGTCTTGTAGTATCAAAATTCCTGTCTGTAAAATGTGCACCACATTTCTTATTCTTTACTTCTTAAAGCAACAATTTATTATCTTATTGTACCAAGAGCTATAGAAATAATACTTAACAGGGGTTCTCTGAGCCCTCAAAACTATTTCAAAGGTTCCTCCACGGTAAAACGGTTGAGAAATGTGGCTTTATACTGAACATGTGAACAGCCATGACTTTGGCATCCTATGGCATGAATGCTAAATGATATGTTTTTACTATAAATGGTCATAGAGGCATATGTAACTTATTGAAGACTGTGTAGGATGTACCCTCTGACTGTTTATCTACCTTTGTTGTCATTACACTTTTTCTTAAAAAAACAAAATTTAAAAAAATTAAAAAAAACACAAAAAACTGCAGAGTAAAGATTTTTAAGAGATGTGAAATTACCAAATACAACACAACAAATCTGCAACCTCAGTACCTGCCACTCTCATAAATCAAGTGCATTTGTTCCTTGTCTCCTCTACCTACCTAATGTTCACAGCATAACTCATGCAGGATCAGTGCAGAGAAATTACCATTTGAACCATGGGACATTAACTCTTAACTCCCCATACCCATAAATTCCTAGGGAGAACTCCACACATAGGAAATGCAAGGCTAAACACAAGTATCTGACTGTAAGGGGAACACAAAGCTTTTAATTAATGGTATGTTACCAATTGGATTTTTCCATAAGAGTGTAAATGGCAAAAATTAAGCAATTCAACTTGCAGATGTGAAATTACTGGAGGATAAATTCTGATTGGCTATCATGGCTTACTGCATTTTGCTCTGCCCCTACTGCAAGCCTGACATAGTGCTTGCCACGGTATCTTGAACTGCTGGAAAGTGATTGGCTGCTCTCTGTAACTGCACACTATACGCCCTCCCTTCTCTTTGTATGGGTTTGTTAAATAAACTGTCTTGTTAGCCATGTTTTGTATTATCCTAATTACCAAGTACAGAAAACAACAGCATTCTCCTTCCTCTGAAATGAGCAAGTTTGAATGCCAACCTCCCATTCAATGCCAATTAGGTCTTTTATACAAAATAACACACTGCAGATTTCCGACAATAATGACATGCTGTTTCTGTGTAACATTTTATTATTTTTGTTTACTCTTCTATTTGTCCTCTGCCATAAATCTTTTGGCTTTGAGCTGACACCACCTTCCCTAGTTATTATCCTCCCTCTTATCCATACTGAGCCATATGGGATCATTTTTATAGGTCACAAAGAAATCTACCCAATACAGTATACTACAGCATTCAATTGGCTTCCTCGCCTCAAAACCAACGAAAGGTGGCACTGGACTGGTCTATAAAAGTGTCAAAGAAGACAGAATAAATGTGGGGAAGCAGTGGTCTCAATGCAGAGATCCAACATACCCACTACTGAGTCAAACCTATAGATCTACAATCAGCAAAGACCATGTCCCCTGCTAATTGGGGAACTCTATCTCTGAATAAGTGGGGCTTCCCTACAGAAAGTACTGCCTGGTACACACTATCAGTTTTTTTTTGTTAAACCCAGTGGGCTGAATGAAAGAAAACTGAGGAGCTCAGGAGGAGTTGGGATACTAACTATCCCATGTTAGTACAGCGATCTCCACACTGAGTTATTGGGTCCTGACAGGGGGACCACCCCCCCCTGCCAGAACACACCATAGGCTGCCAGCGCTGATTGGATGCCGATAGGCAGATGTTTTTCTGGCATGTCCGTTCTACAGAAGTCGCACGTTCAGCCGGTTTCTGTCGGACAGGCTGCGGTACACACGGGCCGAATATCAGCTGGGTTCTTGTGAACAGGCCGATACCGGACAATATTCGGCCCACGTGTACCAGGCTTAAGGGTCTAACTCTACAGCATCCTGACCCGGACAGGCTTTTCTACCCAGGATGTGCCTGATTTTCAAAGGCCAACTTTAGTATTGTACTACAATGAACTGTACAGTCAAGGAGCCTCAGTTTTAAAGACACTGTGTAGCTTTACATTTTAGAAGTGCCACACCAGCAGGCCCATCATGGCTTACCCAATGCCTGGCTGAAAAACTACGGCTGTCCTGCCTGTGATCTGGAATGCCCCGTACCTTGGGCATGCTCCCGGCATCATTGGAACAAGCGCTCCCCCTCTTTAAATTCTCATGCATGCACAATGTATACTCCCTCCTATAGCACAGCAGCACTGAACTGCTGCAGCAACGGGGAGCACTGCATATATGTGGATCCTGACAACATACTACAGAGTGGAACCTTTGCTCTCTGTTGGGAATCAGTAGCCTTTTTAAAGAGATCCAACATACCCCCTGCTGAGACAGAGCCAATAAGGAGGGAGCATTAGCTTTCCTGATTGCAGCTATGGGTACAACTCAGTAGGGGGTGTGTCAGACCCTTGTAGAGAGACCACTGCTTCCCTAGAGAAAACAAGAGTTCTTCTCTGCAGCATGGTGGCAGGGAACAGTTTTTTATACTAAGGATAAGACTGCTTTAGAAAGAAATTAAACTATAAGGCTGCATCTCTTTTATTGTAATCAACCTGGAATGTATTTACTGTAGCTAATTTAAAACTGAAAATTCAATTGAGCTTTATAAATTTGACGGTCTATAGAAACATACAAGTTCTTAAAATTGACAGTAGATTCAAATGGATATCTAAAAAAATCTGTATGGGATCTATGAAGCACCTTAGATAGTAAGCCCCTTGAGGGCAGGAACTGATGTGAATGCACAATATATACCGTATGTAAAGCGCAGCTTAAAATGACGGCGGTATATAAGTACTTGCAATAAATAAATAAATAAATAATGAAATAAACAAGGTATCAAATTTTCTACACAAGGATAATTATTTCACTTCTTCGCTTTACATGATCACATTTGAACTACAAATGCAACACAAAACCGTGAAAAAGGTCAGATTGTCAAATCTTGCTTAAAAAAAGGAGTCTATAATGACAGCTGCAGGGATCGCAGTGATGGATAAATCCTCCTCTTTAACGATTTTTTTAAAGTTAAAGAATACCTTTAAATCATATGAATGACCCCAGGTCCTGATTTGTGGCAGCAAGTTGTTTTAACTGCTAGGAATTCTTCCCAAAAGGCTGTCATAATTCTTCCAGACATCACCTGAATAATTATTTCAACTTTTGAAGGTAGGGTCTGAAAGAACTTTAAGCTATATATTGGGGTTGATTTAGTAAAGGAGCAGAAACTGTCCACCTACTAAAGTGAAGTGTTTACTTAGTAAATAAGGTGGAAATATATATACCGTATTTTAATTGTCTAATCATGTACACACACACACACACACACACACATACAGTATCTCACAAAAGTGAGTACACCCCTCACATTTTTGTAAATATTTTATTATATCCTTTCATGTGACAACATTGAAGAAATTACACTTTGTTACAACGTAAAGTAGTGAGTGTACAGCTTATATAACAGTGTAAATTTGCTGTCCCCTCAAAATAACTCAACACACAGCCATTAATATCTAAACCGCTGCCAACAAAAGTGAGTACACCCCGAAGTGAAATTGCCCAAACTGGGCCCAATCCAATTAGCCATTTTCCCTCCCCGGTGTCATGTGACTCGTTAGTGTTACAAGGTCTCAGGTGTGAATAGAAGGCAGCTGTGTTAAATTTAGCATTATCGCGCTCACTCATACTGGTCACTGGAAGTTCAACATGGCACCTCATGGCATAGAACTCTCTGAGGATCTGAAAAAAAGAATTGTAGCTCTACATAAAGATGGCCTAGGCTATAAGAAGATTGCCAAGACCCTGAAACTGAGCTGCAGCACGGTGGCCAAGACCATACAGCGGTTTAACAGGACAGGTTCCTCTCAGAACAGGCCTCGCCATGGTCGACCAAAGAAGTTGAGTGCACACGCTCAGCGTCATATCCAGAGGTTTTCTTTGGGAAATAGACGAATGAGTGCTGCCAGCATTGCTGCAGAGGTTGAAGGGATGGGGGGGTCAGCCTGTCAGTGCTCAGACCATATGCCGCACACTGCATCAAATTGGTCTGCATGACTGTCATCCCAGAAGGAAGCCTCTTCTTAAGATGATGCACAAGAAAGCCTGCAAACAGTTTGCTGAAGACAAGCAGACTAAGGACATGGATTACTGGAACCATGTCCTGTGGTCTGATGAGACCAAGATAAACTTATTTGGTTCAGACGGTGTCAAGCATGTGTGGTGGCAACCAGGTGAGGAGTACAAAGACAAGTGTGTCTTTCCCACCACCATGCTTGACTGTAGGCGTGTCATGGTCTGGGGCTGCATGGGTGCTGCGGGCACTGGGGAGCTATAGTTCATTGAGGGAATCATGAATGCCAAAATGTACCGTGACATACTGAAGCAAAGCATGATCCAACATGATAATGACCCCAAACACACCTCCAAGACGACCGCTGCTTTGCTAAAAAAGCTGAGGGTAAAATGGCCAAGCATGTCTCCAGACCTAAACCCTATTGAGCATCTGTAGGCCATCCTCAAACGGAAGGTGGAGGAGCGCAAGGTCTCTAACATCCACCAGCTCCGTGATGTCGTCATGGAGGAGTGGAAGAGGACTCCAGTGGCAACCTGTGAAGCTCTGGTGAACTCCATGCCCAAGAGGGTGAAGGCAGTGCTGGAAAATAATGGTGGCCACACAAAATATTGACACTTTGGGCCCAATTTGGAATAGGGCTGTACTCACTTTTGTTGCCAGAGGTTTAGACATTAATGGCTGTGTGTTGAGTTATTTTGAGGAGACAGCAATTTTACACTGTTATACAAGCTGTACACTCACTAATTTACATTGTAGTAAAGTGTCATTTCTTCAGTGTTGTCACATGAAAAGATAGAATAAAATATTTACAAAAACGTGAGGGGTGCACTCACTTTTGTGAGATACTGTCTATATATCCATTATATTATAATTATGATTTTTTTTTATGCTTACTTGCAGGCAGCTGGAAATCCAAAGTGAAGACAGTGTCACCGTATTCACTAATCTCGTGAGCAGCCACTTTTCATGTAGTAAATCAACCCTCTTTTGAAATGGTGGTATCAACCATAGATCATATAATATATTGGGTAGTCAAAGTGAACACAGATTCGGCTTATATATTAAAGTGGAAATTTATGTAAAAATTGAAAATGTGTAAACAGGCAGTATTTTTATTTCAGCCACATACAATGTCTATTCTGCAATAAAGGACTCTAACCTGCCTGTTGGACTTCTTACTGACTATGTACACTGAGCTTCGCATGCACAACACAGTGTACATATTCGGCTGGGATGAATGAACTCTGGCTCATGTGCAGCATGGCCTATCAAGATGGCTGATGATCCCAAACCAGGAAGACTAGATGAAAATGTGGGCCCTGGCAAGGGAGCTAGCGGATGTCACATCACTGAAGGGGGGTGAAAGTTGTAAGTGAATATTCCTTTAGTAAATCAGCCTGTTTTCTGGTGTTACTTGTGTACTGTAATCATTGCTACTTCCACACCTGACCAGGCCTTACAACTTTTCCTAAACTGTATGGATAACCAATACTTTTTTCTGTTTTGGATAGAGCAAGGAAAAGTTCAAGCGCAACAGTTCTTTTGCTGTTTGTCTCCTGTTGGGGGGATTTCACTTAACCTCATGTCTAGATGAGAATAGACTTCTACAAAGTCAGGGGAATTCCCCATCACACACTCCGCTCCTTTCTGAAAGCAATGTTCCACTAAATTCCGCTGATAAACCTACACTTCCAAGAGAGTTGATTTCCTGGCAGCCCCGCAGCTTCCATTACTTCTATATGGCAACCTCCACCTCACTGATGTCTGACCACTGCAGAGAGACTGCTGCTTTGCAATGGTAAAAAAAAAAAAAAGTGAGGTCACTGACCTAGGAATGCTGGTAACTTGATGAACAGAAAAATGCCTTAGCAAATAAGTTTCTGTATATGTATTTCAACTTTGTAGTCAGTCCTTTGTTCAGCTTTTAAAGCAAAACTGCAAGCCACCTGCTAACATATAAAAGCTTGTGTTATATCCCTTCTTTCTGCACTTTCTACACTGATGCCTTATAGAGAGGCCTTACCTGTAGAGTCATGTCTGCATTACTCAAAGTGGAAAACAGACAGACAATCTGGAGGACATTTAGAAAGCTTACAGCGGCTGGATACAGAGTATCTTATGTATTTTATACAGGTTATTTACAAAGCACGGTTGTATTGCTTTTGCTGTTGTATCGATGATGTAAATTCCTGGCAAAATCTCTGCAAATCACAGAAACAACCCTATATTTTAACCTAAAGTAGAACTACATTACAGTGGATATAAAAAGTCTACACACCCCTGTTAAAAAGTCAGGTTTCTGTGATGTAAAAAAAAATGAGACGAAGATAAATCATTTCAGAAGTTTTTCCACCTTTAATGTGACCTATAAATTGTACAACTCAGTTGAAAAACAAACTGAAATATTTTTTTTTTGTTGGGGGGGGGGGGGGTAAAAATAAAAAACTAAAGTCATGTGGTGTGCACACCCTCTTATAACTGGGGATGTAACTGTGCTCAGAATTAAAGTGGAGGGCCACCCTGAAAAAAAAAAAAAAAAAATTGCACCAATAATCCTAAAAAATAAATTAATAAAAAAAAAAAAATTAAACTCTTCTAAACCCTTGTTGCTAGGCAGCGTTCCTAATCTGCCTCTTCCTTTTCCGCAGCATCTTCTGCTCCTCGGTGAGCGGCCCCGTTGTCTTCTGGGAACTGTGTGTGTTCCCAGAACACCACGGTGCCATTCACAGAGCGCCGCGCGGCTCGCGTGTGCGCAGTAGGAAACTGGAAGTGAAGCCGCAAGGCTCCACTGCCTGTTTCCCTTACCTAGGATGGCGGTGCTGGGACCCGAGAGCCAAGGGACGGGTCGGCCTCGGGCGGCCGACATCACGGGCACCCAGGACAGGTAAGTACTTATTTAAAGTCAGCAGCTACAGTGTTTGTAGCTGCTGACTTTTAATTTTTTTCTTTTTAGGCATGTGGGAAAATATGTTATGGTTGGATGAAACCAAGGTGGAACTTTTTGGCCATAATTCCAAAAGATAGGTTTGCCACAAAAACACTGCACATCACCAAAAGAACACCATACCCACAGTGAAGCATGGTGGTGGCAGCATCATGATTCGGGGCTGCTTTTCTTCAGCTTGAACAGGGGCCTTAGTCAAGGTAAAGGGAATTATGAACAGTTCCAAATACCAGTAGATATTGGCACAAAACCTTCAGGGTTGTGCTAGAAAGCTGAACATGAAGAGGAACTTCATCTTTCAGCAAGGCAACGACTCAAAGCATACATCCAAATTAACAAAGGAATGGCTTCACCAGAAAAAGGAATCTGACAGATTTGGAATGTTTTTGCAAAGAAGAGTGGGTAAATATTGCCAAGTTAAAGTGGGATTCTGGCCTTAAAAAAAAAAAAAAAAAAAAAAAAGAAGGCAGCTACAAACACTGTAGCTGCTGACTTTAAATAAGTACTTACCTGTCCTGGGTGCCCGCGATGTCAGCCGCCCGAGGCCGACCCGTCCCTCGGCTCTCGGGTCCCGGCACCGCCATCCTAGGTAAGGGAAACAGGCAGTGGAGCCTTGTGGCTTCACTGCCAGTTTCCTACTGCACACGCGCGAGCGCTCTGTGAATGGCCCTGTGGTGTTCTGGGAATAAACACAGTTCCCAGAAGACAACAGGGAGCAGAACACGCCGCGGAAAAGGAAGAGGCAGATTAGGAAATCTGCCTAGCAACAAGGGTTTAGGTAAGTTTACATTTTTTTTTTTTCAAATTTTTTTTCAAATTTTTTTTAGGATTTTTGGTGAATTTTTTTTTTCAGGGTGGTCCTCCACTTTAAGATGTGCCATGCTGATAGAATCATATCCAAAATGACTGAGTGCTGTAATAAAATCAAAAGGTGCTTCAACAAAGTATTAGTGTAAGGGTGTGCACACTTATGCAACCTTATTAATTTTATTTTTTTTATTTTTACTTCCCTCCACCTAAAAGATTTCAGTTTGTTTTTCAACTGAGTTGTACTGTACAGTTTATAGGTCACATTAAAAGGTGGAAAAAGGTCTGAAGTGATTTATCTTTGTCTCATTTTTTTTACATCACAGAAACCTGACATTTTTGCAGGGGTGTGTAGACTTTTTATATCCACTGTATTTACAGTAATTCATTACCATAGAAGACAAGTACCAAATACTGAAAAAGAATCATAAAGTTTCATGTTTATAATAACAGCATTTTATCCAAGACCAAGGTAAATAAGATTTACGTGACTTGCCCAAGTAGAAGAATTTCTTTAATGTAAAAGTATAAATTCAAGGATTGATGTATCACCCTATAATGGTAAGCAAGAAGCGTATTCATTTAACTGGCTGTGTACGTTTTTATAAATACATCTGATTCAACAAAAAGAGAAAACAAGACTAGAGCATTTTTTTTTGGAAAGGTGTATAAAACACACACGTTTTACATGTTACATCACAGTAAAAAGAAAAATCAAGAAAACAAAAACATACAAAAGTACAAAATACCCAATAGACCAGCAGTAAAAGGGTCACACAGTCCCTTACCGCGAAGGAACCAATCCCCCCTCACTCTATGCAACACTATCCCCAGTCACCTGATTAGCACAGATCAAGAATACACAATGCGTTGCATTAGGGCTCATATCATATATAGATTGTTTTTTTGTATATATGATTTTTATCGATGTTTCTTTCATGTTCCTGTTTGTAATATATATATATTTCAATAAATGCTAATATTTTTCTATATTTCTACTGTTTGTTGCGCCTTTAAAGTCTGACCACAGGTTTTCCCTTTTTGGAATTCTTTCTTTATTTCTGTGTTTGAATGGACACACGGAGCTGTGGCTCGACTCAGGTGCCCCCATAGCAAGCTGCTTGCTGTGTGGGCACTCAATAGGAGGGAGGGGCCGGAAGCACCAAAGAGGAACCCAAGAAGAGGAGGATCCAGGCTGTATACAAGTATAACATTTTTTTTTTTTTTTAGTTAAAAATAACAAACAACACGAGACTTGACAATCTTATTAATACATTCCCTGCATTAGGGAAAAAAGTCTCCAGTACTAACTTCCCTGTTCCTAAACACTTACCTGACGCCTCACTCAATCCATTGCAGTCTCATCTGCAGCACCACTCTCCCCTCTTCCTAGTCTTATAGGAGATTCCGAGAGCAGCGGGAGGCATAGGCTTATGGTTCTATAGGTCAAACCCTGTGAGGAGGGAGAGGGGACCGTGTCATGCTGTGTGTGTCTGTGATTTGTGGGGGGTGGGAGGGTCATTCGGGAGAGAAGATTGGTGGAGAATGCCAGCAGGGGACTTCAGAAGAGGAAGTAAGGGTAAGCTCTGTGTAATACCAATGAACAAAGGAAGTAAGTATAGCATCATAGCTGGCACATCTAATTGTATGTAGCATCAGCCTGTCTGCTGCTGGAACAAAATTGAATCAGGCTGAGCGCTGCTCAACCATTCACAGAGGCCTTGTATTTTTATGAAAGGGTTCCTCTGATTGGCTGAGGTGGAGATCCAAATGTCATCTGCATGCCTCTTCACCACAGCCAAAATAAGGCAGTCCATAGACGAGTCATTCAACCAACAGGTTGAAGTGGAGGGGGGAATCCTCCCCACTGAGCTACTATATTCTGACAGCGGGGAGACCTCCCTACCATCGCAATACACTGATTGGCGCTATAGCCAGCAGCGTTGATCGAGCTTGGAGAATCTAACAGGGCGGTTGTACAGAAGTTGATCAGTAGATAAAGTTCTGTATAACCTCCCTGCCCATAAATAGATTGAAATTTGGCCAGTCCCTCCTGAACTGGCTGAACTTCGGTTCATGTATGGCCAGCTTAAGGCTTTGAATTATTCACAAAAGTACAAAGCTTCCTGTGAATGGCTGAGCAGTGATCAGCCGGACTCCACTGTGTTCCAGCAGCAGACTGCACTGGACTGTTTACTGTTTATACAGAGCACTGACAGTGGTGCATATACTAGTACAGAAAATAGTATTTAAAGTGGAAGAAAACACAGAGTTAGGCTTTAAATTTAACTTCAAATAACCTGCAGTAAAAGAATCAACATGCAAATTACCCAAGTCTTCAGAATCTCACATATAGTGCCTCGAAAAAGTATTCATACCCCTTGACATTTTTTACATTTTGTCATGTTACAACCAAAAATGTAAATGTATTTTATTGGGATTTTATGTGATAGACCAACACAAAGTAGCACATAATTGTGAAGTGGAAAGAAACTGATAAATGGTTTTCAATTTTTTTTTTACAAATAAATATGTGAAAAGTGTGGTGTGCATTTGTATTCAGCCCTCCTGAGTCAATACTTTGTAGAACCGCCTTTCTTTGCAATTACAACTGCAAGTTTTTTTGGGGATGTTTTTACCAGCTTTGCACATCTAGAGAGTGACATTTTTACCCACTCTCTGCACAATAGCTCAAGCTCTATCAGATTGGATAGAGAGCGTCTATGAACAGCAATTTTCAAGTCTTGCCACAGATCCTCAATTGGATTTAGGTCTGGACTTTGACTGGGCCATTCTAACACATGAATATGCTTTGATTTAAACTATTCCATTGTCGCTCTGGCTGTGTTCAAAGAAGTAGTAGCTGCACACCACGGCAGCCTGTTGGTGTCCTGTAGTGTCACATTGGGACCTCCAAAAAATTACTTTGGAACTAGCCGTGGTGTGCAGCCATTTGTTCTTTGACTACTACATGTGGTGGCTAGCCAGGGCGGGCACCCACGTGAAGTTTCCATTAGGTTTCTTTGCCTCACCTGGCGCGTCAGGTCGTCTTTATTCACTCAGCTCTGGCTGTATGTTTAGGGTTGTTGTCCTGCTGGAAGAAGGTGAACCTCCGCCCCAGTTTCAAGTCTTTTGCAGACTAACAGGTTCGCTTCTACGATTGCCCTGTATTTGGCTCCATCCATCTTCCCATCAACTCTGACCAGCTTCCCCCTGCTGAAGAAAAGCATCCCCACAACATAATGCTGCCACCAGCATGTTTCTTGGTGGGGATGGTGTGTTCAGGGTGAAGTACTGTTAGTTTTCTGCCACACATAGCGTTTTGCTTTTAGGCCAAAAAGTTTAATTTTGGTCTCATCTGACCAGAGCACCTTCTTCCACAAATTTGCTGTGTCCCCGACATGGCTTCTCGGTCTTCTTATGGCTTTCTTTGAACATAGGTTTCCTTCTTGCCACTCTTCCATAATTTGTGAAGTGCACAACTAATAGTTGTCCTGTGGACCGATTCTCCCACCTGAGTTGTGGATCTCTGCAGCTCCTCCAGAGTTACCATGGGCCTCTTGGCTGCTTCTCTGATTAATGCTCTCCTTGCCCGGCCTGTTAGTTTAGGTGGATGGCCATGTTTTTGTAGGTTTGCAGTTCTATTTTTTGATGATGGATTGAACAGTGCTCCGTGAGATGTTCAAAGCTTGGGATATTTTTTTTATAACCTAACCCTGCTTTAAACCTCTCCGCAACTTTATCCCTGACCTGTCTGGTGTGTTCCTTGGCCTTCATGATGCAGTTTGTTCACTAAGGTTCTCTAACAAAACTCTGAGGGCTTCATAGAACAGCTGTATTTATACTGACATTAAATTTCACACAGGTGAACTCTATTTACTAATTAGGTAACTTCTGAAGGCAATTAGTTCCACTAGATTTTAGTTCAGGGTATCAGAGTAAAGGGGGCTGAATACAAATGCATGCCACACTTTTCAGATCTTTGCAAAAAAAAATTGAAAACCGTTTATCATTTTACTTCCACTTCACAATTATGTGCCACTTTGTGTTGGTCTATCACATAAAATCCCAATAAAATACATTTACGGTTTTGGATGTAAGATTACAAAATGTGGAAAATTTTAAGGGGTATGAATACTTTTTCAAGGCACTGTAGCAGAATGAAACAGGTGTTCTAAAGCCTGCTGCTATGAAGCATGCACCATAAATGATACACTAGGGGCTTGACATAGTAGTTAAAGTGGGAATAAAACTAAATCTGGGAAGCTCAGTCTCCTCTAATACATTCTAAAGCTGGCCATACATTAAATTTTTTTTTTTTTTTTCGTTCAACCTGCGGGATTTTTCCATCCACACATTCGAGGTGGATGGGAGAATTACTACTGCTGTAGCTTTGTATTCCGACTGTAGAGACCCTTCCTTCACCATCAAAACACATTGATCAGTGTTTCCATCTATAGCCAATGGCATTGATCATTGAGGAAAAACCCAATAGGCCAGTTGTACAGAAGTCAATCAATAGATTGACTTTGTACAACCAGCCTGCCTATACATGGATCGGAATTCAGACAGTCCATACTGAACCGGCCAAATAATGACTCCTGTATGGCCGCCTTAATGCAGCTGATTCAGAAGAAAGCACAACAAAAAGTATGGCTGGGCAGCGGTCAGTTTAAACTCACAATGAAGTGAAAATTCTCTTTCCTGGCCCCATCAGCAGCAGTCCAGTTTGATTCAGATAAAGCATCTATCTGTGTTATGTTTAACAGAGGCCTTTACAGGTAGGTAACACATCTGTGTGTTGTAATCAGCACACATCTATAGAGAGGGTGTCCATAACTGTTTGCCATGCCTGTGCAGATAAAGACTGATTAGTTTCTCTATAACGTACACCTCTTACAATGTGCTAGCACTGACAGCACCGCATTCACTTTGACAAAGACAGAGGATCTGCCTCCAGGCAATTCACTACCAGTCCAGACAAGCTAAGCACACAATATCCACCCTCAGAGGCCCCCAGGTTATACTGAGGACTTGCCAAACTTCCCCAAAATATCCAGTACAACAGACCAAGTCAAGGTGTGACTGGCATGAGACAATCTTATGTCAAAGCACAGAGACTCTTCATCAAGATTTACAGTCAATGTCAAGTCTGCAGTAAAATATGTACAGTGTAAAAAGTGGAGAGCAGGCACCGGACATCTAAGGATGCAGACAGCTTCCTGGAATATCTTGCCAAATAAATGTTTTCTGTAGGTTTGTGTAAGTGGTCACATGACTGCTCCTTTTCTCATCTTTTCTCTTATTTATTTATTTTTTTCAGGTACTTATATAGCGCCGTCAATTTACGCAGCGCTTTACATATACATTGTACATTCACATCAGTCCCTACCCTCAAGGAGCTTACAATCTAAGGTCCCTAACTCACATTCATACATACTAGGGACAATTTAGACAGGATCCAATTAACATACCAGCATGTCTTTGGAGTGTGGGAGGAAACCGGAGTACCCGGAGGAAACCCACGCAGGCTCAGGGAGAACATGCAAACTCCAAGCAGGTAGTGTCTTGGTTGGGATATCATCTTTGGATTGTTATAGGTGAGATTGACTTCCCCATGACGTTCTGCAGTTGGGTGGTGGCTGCAGGATGTTTACTAGCAAGAATAACAGGTATTATAGGCATTAAAGAAAGGACAAGATACAGACACTGTACTCGCTAAAGAGGAACTGAACTCTGGAAGCTGTGGCCAAAAATAGAAGGCATAGGGCAAAGGACTAGTCACTGGTATTGCCGGTGTTTTCCTTTTTCAATTCCCCCCAATACTGACTTACCATGCCTTGTTCTGAACTGTGTTTCCATGTGGCCATCTTGGTAGAAGCAGGGCTTTACTTCCACCAGATGAAAAAAATGAATTATCATAAAGCAGACACTGAAAGGGTCATAGCAGCAGGTACCCTTTGCCAGAGTGGAGTAAATGAACAGGTTTACAGTGCCTACTGCTGAATCCAGCCCAGGAAACAAGACACTCATTTCCTAACCCATGCTAAAAAACAAAACAAAAAAACAAAAACAAAAAAAAAAACAAAGAAAGAAGACAGACAAAACCCGATTGGTTCATGCGAACAGAGGCCTTTTTTAATTTTCTCCAGAAGTCGCTGCCTGTGCAGTCATATTATTCATGTAGAATAAGTACATGTTAGAAATAATAGCCTAGGGCTGGAAAATGATACAGAAATTCAAAGTGTAGTCACAAGGTCCTATAGAACACTGAAAAGAATAATTGGGGAGAATTTGTTAAAACAAGAGTAGAAAGAATCTAGAGCAGCTGTGCAGTAACCAATCAGCTTATTTAGTTAAAGTGGAACTAAACCTATCAATTTAATGGTTTCCCAAAACAGTTATATTCAAGGCATGCAATGAATATGTAACTGCTGTAACTGATCACATGGACAGCACCATGGCAACTGCAGATCAAGCAGAGGCCAAGATGGCAGCTTCCTTGGCTGTAAAGGATAGGAGGGTTTAGTTCTGCATAAAGCTTTGAAAATGAAAAGCTAGAAGCTGACTGGTTGCCAAGAAACTGCTCCAAATTCTAGATGCTCTGATCCAAAGCTGGTCATACAAGGTTATTTATTTTTTGTTCAGCTGCAGGGTGGATGAAGGAACCACCACCACCACCACCACCAGGACATTGTCTTCTGACAGCTATACCCACTGCTGTCCAAATACAGTGATCAGCAGCTGCAGCCACTGGTGGATGGTACATTTTACATCCGGTTCTTTCAACAAAAGTCAATTAGACAATCAGTTTGTTGGGTTATCCCAACCCACACACTGATCAAAATTTGGCTGTTCCCTTCTGGACCACAGTATAGCCAGCTTTAGTAAATTGCCTTCAATGTGTGAAGTACTGCAAGTCGAAGCATCGCATCCAATGACATACTTTCTCACGTCAGTACAATAAGTTTAGGCTGGTTTACATCTATGGCAGCCCTATGTACATCATCTTACTCTTATGCCCTGCCTTATGGTATGTGTACAGCAACATTTGTCTGCTCCTAAAATGCTTTCTTTCTTCATACAAGTTAATGCAAATGCAATGCAGCTAGAATTTTATTGAAAGTAACTCAAAAGCTAATCACAAGCACTATTAGATTGGGTCAAATGCAGCAAGTCAAATCAACACAAAAGCATGCTGCATCTGGATTGCTTCTGAGTGCATAAAAGCCTTTATTTATCAAAAACTCTGAAAATACACAAAGATAACCAAAAATATCCACTTTAATAAAGCCCAACTCCAGGAAACTTTAAAAATGATCCCTTGCAGTGGGGGTGTGCCTGCACTGTAAGTGTCAATTTCCTATTTTGTCTAGGGGAGAGGAACACTTTGACTTACCTGATCCTCCACTCCCTCAGCAGATGGCACTCCTCCACACTCCAGAGCTGGACTGTCCCTCGGCATTACTACAGCGCCAACACTTCCAATGCAGGGCTATGGATCCTACTTTGATCTTGATGTCAGGATCCTAGACCGCTAGGCCATTGGAGATGATGTCAGGATCCTAGACCGCTAGACCATTGGAGATGATGTCAGGATCCTAGACCGCTAGACCATTGGAGATGATGTCAGGATCCTAGACCGCTAGACCATTGGAGATGATGTCAGGATCCTAGACCGCTAGACCATTGGAGATGATGTCAGGATCCTAGACCGCTAGACCATTGGAGATGATGTCAGGATCCTAGACCGCTAGACCATTGGAGATGATGTCAGGATCCTAGACCGCTAGACCATTGGAGATGATGTCAGGATCCTAGACCGCTAGACCATTGGAGATGATGTCAGGATCCTAGACCGCTAGACCATTGGAGATGATGTCAGGATCCTAGACCGCTAGACCATTGGAGATGATGTCAGGATCCTAGACCGCTAGACCATTGGAGATGTCAGAATCTTAGACTGTTAGGAAAAAAGGGCTGCAGGGACCAGTCTAGCAGCAGGGAGTAGCTGAGGAGCAGCTAAGTAAAGATTTTTGTTCCCCTCCAGGGGTCTCCAAACTATGGCCCTCCAGTTGTTCAGGAACTACAATTCCCCTCATGCCTAGTGATGTCTGAATGTCAGAGTTTTACAATGCCTCACGGGACGTGTAGTTCCGCAACAGCTGGAGGGCCGTAGTTTGGAGATCCCTGCCCTAGACCTATACAAGCAATTAACCCTTACAATGCAGACACAGCCCCACTGCAAGGGATAATATTTTACTTGCCTGGAGTTGGGCTTTAAGTCATGCAATATAAGGACTAATATACGTAGGGATCTGTGCTTTGTTTCTGTAACAATACACACTGATCCTAGAGAGTCATGATAATGTGCAAAACTGCAGAAAACCATAGTAACCAGATTTCAGTTTACTGAAGTCAGACCAGAGAAAGAAAAATTTTGATTGGTTGCAATAAGTTACCGCAAAAGTTGCTAAAAATTATAAACTCAACACAAAACATGGATCAGTCTAGCAATAATGATGCACTCTATTACGAATGGACAATTTTGGCTTCTGCTTCAAATAAAGCACCTTATGCTACTGTCTAACAAGGTTTTTGTTTTTTTGTTTTTTATTCAGATTTTATTTTGAAAATTTTTATAACAAATAAACAAAAGAAAATGCAAAAGAAACATAACAATAAGATTCACATAACAAACCTAAACATAAAAGGAAAACAAAACAGCATCAATATAATTAATTCACTGCCATCAGATTTTTCCAGAGTATACAAAAATATTCGAAAATATCCAACACTATTCAAAAAGACATTCCAGTTCAACCAAGATGCTATTTTAAAAAAAAAAAAAAACACAACGACATTCTGTGACAAGCCATCCTAGTCTACCAATAACATGCCCTGCCTTTATTTTAGATTAAAGGAGTCCAGCCTGAGCTTTTTAGGATGGGCTTCTCCTATGGGTGACAAGAGTGAAAGTGAGTTTTGCACTCCTATGACCCGTTTTCAGCGGAGAGCGGTCTGAAGTCCACTCTCCTCTGACATCACAGGTCAGCACCGCATCATCCCAACTTAGTCCGGACTTCCTAATGGCAGTTTCAGCCTCTCAGCGAGCCGACACTGAGATGGCCGCTCCCCGCCCCTCCACAGCTCAGCGCTCCAGTGAGCATGGAGGAGCAGAGCAGGAGAGATGCTGACTAACAGGCAGCTCGGGGAGGTGAGAGAACCGAGCCATCTGCGATGTTCGGCGGCTTGGTTCTCAGTAAAGAGGCGATGGGGGACAGATGCAGCATCAGACTGATGCTACATCCACCTAGGTAAGTATGAAATTAAAAAAAACAAAAAAAAACAAAAACAAAACATACTTCTCTTTTAGGCTCCTTTCACACTGAGGCGCTTGTAAACTGCCAGTAAAAAACTGGACTTTTGAAGAGCTTTTCAGGCGCTTTTGAAGCGCTTTCCATTCCTTTCAATGGAGAGAGGCGTTTTTTCACCACCCTGCCAGCGCACTGCCCCAGTGTGAACGCATTCATTGATTTTAATGAAAATAGGTTTTCATGAGCTTTTCAGGCACTTTTTTAGCGTGAATGCGCCTGAAAAGCGCCTCAGTGTGAAAGGGGTCCTAAGGTTGTTTCTTGTGTTTCTTGCAATGCAGTGCATGAAGATAATGTGCAGATGCCCTCAGTATCTTGTTGTAGCATTATAAAAAAGGTATGGACTCCTTGGGATCAGTTTAGTTACGAGTTGTGAATTTTGTTCTCATTTGTGTTGCAATGTCAGCAATTATTGTCTTTATGTTATTTAGCTTGCTTGTATGTTTTCATTAGTGGATGTACACAATTCATTTGGTAAACAGGAGATCAGTACACATTTAGATAAGCATATTGGGGTTGATTTACTAAAATTGAAGAGTGCAAAATCAGGTGCAGCTGTGCATGGCAGCCAATCAGCTTCTAACTTCAGCTTGTTCAATTAAGCTGACAAAAAAACTGTAAGCCCATTGCTTTCTATGCAGAGCTGCACCAGATTTTGCACTCTTTAGTTTTACTAAATCAACCCCATTGTTTCCAGCTAATTTTGCAACCATCTCTGGTGTTATATGGTGTTCATAAGTGCATTTCTTTTCAAGTGATATTATAGATTTTAAACATTTATTTACTCATTTATATGAATTTGTTGGTCTATAAACCATCTATGAATGGAATTCACTTGTCAGAAGGCTCTTGATGAGCTATATGATATTTTTTAATTGTTCTGAGGGGTTAAAGCAGAGTTCCACTTAAAAGTGGAACTTCCACTTAGCGGTCTCCTCCCCCCTCTAGTGCAACATTTGCCACCTTTCAGGGGGAGGGGGCTACCTGTTTTTGACCGTTCCTTTCCCCATTTCCGGGAGACAGAACGCGGTCTCTCGGAAGTTGGACCCCCCTCCTCCGCCGCACCAATGAGAAGGCACCCGTTAGAAAGCGCGGCGTGCTTCGTATATGCGCAGTAGGGAACCGGCTGTGAAGCCGAAAGGCTTCACTGCTGGGTTCCCTTATGAAGATCGGCTGGGATGCCGACACTGCGGACTCCCTGGACAGGTAAGTGTCCATATATTAAAAGTCAGCAGCTTAAAATTTTCATGGGGGAGCCGGACCTCCTCTTTAAAAGGTGGTATGTCTTTTTCATACTACTATATTAAATAAATGTATTTCTGTAAGAAAGAAGTGTGGCTGATTGTTCTTTGATGGAGTCGTGGCAGTTTAATATTTGGTTTGTCCCTGATGAGCACACAAGGCGGCGCAGTTCTTGCTTGGGTTTGCTTTTGCCGTGTACTGCAGCTGACAGTTGCTATTAAGGAAAAAATCAATGGCAGTGATTTATGCGATCTGGACTGTGCCCCATGTCAGGACATGATCAATATCTCCATCTGCTAACTGCCATTACAATGATCAATCCACATTTGATACATATAGAATGGAAGGTGACACAAGACAGATCACTATACCGTCATCATGAGCCTCTCTGTTCTTCCGTCGATGACGCTCTCTCCTGTGGCTTACAACTGAATCTGTTCCTGTCTCATTGTCAAGGCCATCTCGACTGCTGCCAGCATTTGGACTGTAATACATAAAAAGTTGGCAAATATTAAATAGTAACAAAGTGAGAATGATCTACGAACTATGGGGGAAAAGTGAAGTAGTTGACTGTGTGAGCAAATCAGGTTTGTTGTTTGATTTTCCTAGAGTGAAAGATGAAGTTTGTTTGTTATGGGCAACAGTTCAATTTCTGCATCAAACGTGTGAGCTCCAGTCTACATAAGTCAGTACCACGTCTGTGGAAAGTAGTGAAGTGCACTTTATGGAAAATGTCACATTGAAACGTGTCAACACAAAGTTGTACTGGGACAAGGGTAGCAGACCAAACACCACAAAGTGGGTCCAGAGAATGAAGCGGATCCATAGATCATCATTCCTACAACACTGCCTAAGGACATGTCAGGCAAGACATTTATCAGAATCACTATTATGTGGCAGCCATTTACCCTATAGAGTTACTTGTTGGCACAGAATGCTATAGAATCTTACTCACTAGTGAGGGAGCAGTGATGAAGTAACATCTGGATGGTTAAGCCATCCAAGATGATCCGACTTGCGGTGCCAACTTGTGTGCTAAGAATCTTGAAGGGGAACCCCGGAAAAATGTAAAAAAATGTAAGAGCCATACCAGACCTTCGGTCTGGTATGGCTCTTAAGGCGAACCCCCACGCTCCAAAAAAATGGCGTGGGAGGTCCCCCCCCACCAAGATCCATACTGGACCCTTATCGGAGCACGCAGCCCGGCAGGTCAGGAAAGGGGGGGGGGGAACGAGTGTGCAATGACTTATATTGGCATGGGCCGGGGCCACCTGATGACATAATTTGGAGGACACGCCCGCTTGTGACGTCACTGCCCTGGGCATGATGGGGGTGATGACAACACAAGGGGCGTGGCCTCCAAATTACGTCATCGGGTGGCCCCGACCCATGCCAAAAATAAGTAATTGCACACGGTGGACCCAGCATTACACCGAGAGATCGCGTTGAGTCAACTTCGGAAGAAAAACAGAGGGAGAAGACCCAGCAAAGGAGCAAGAAGACAGCAGAGAGAGAAGACAGCGCAGAGAGGAGGAGAAGAACCGGAGAGGAGGAAAAAGGACCGGAGAGGAGGAAAAAGGACCGGAGAGGAGGAAAAAGGACCGGAGAGGAGGAAAAAGGACCGGAGAGGAGGAAAAAGGACCTGGAGAGGAGGAGAAGGACCAGAGAGGAGGAGAAGGACCAGAGAGGAGGAGAAGGACCAGAGAGGAGGAGAAGGACCAGAGAGGAGGAGAAGGACCAGAGAGGAGGAGAAGGACCAGAGAGGAGGAGAAGGACCGGAGAGGAGGAGAAGAACCGGAGAGGAGGAGAAGGACCGGAGAGGAGAGAAGGACCGGCAGAGGGAGAAGACGTCGCCAGAAGAGGGAGAAGAGCCTAAGCTGCCTTAATAAAAAATACTAGTGTGTTTATTTTTGACACTTTTTCTTTTTTTAGGTGAATGGGTAGGGGTACGATACCCCATACTCACTCATTCACCTAGAGCGGGGGGGCTGGGATCTGGGGGCTTCCAGATTCTGATAAGCCCCCGCCTGCAGACCCAGACAACCACCGGGCAAGAGTTGTTGGGAAGAGGCCCTTGTCCTCATCAACATAGGGACAAGGTGCTTTGCGGTAGGGGGCGCAGAGCCCCCCCAAAGCACCCACCCTCCATGTTGAGAGCATGTGGCCTGGTATGGTCCAGGAAGTGGGAGGGCCCTTGCTCGCCCCCCCCCTTTCCTGACCTGCCGGGCTGCATGCTTGGATAAGGGTCTGGTATGGATCTTGAGGGGGACCCCCACGCCATTTTTTGGGTGTGGGGGTTCCCCTTAAGATCCATACCAGACCAAAGGGTCTGGTATCGTCTTGGGGAGGAACCTCACACAATTTTTTTTTTTACATTTTGGCGGAGTTTCCCTTCAAGATTCTCAGCACACAAGTCGCACCGCAAGTCGGGTCATCTTGATCCGACTTCTGGTGCGACTTCTATTCCATTAAATATTCCATTCCATAGTGAACCATTGATTTTAAACAGAGGCAGAGAAACGCCGGACGAGGCTTAAACGCTGTGTATATAGCGTTAAGCCTTGTTAAACCGCATTTAACGAGGCTTAACGCTGTATACACAGCGTTAAGCCTCGTTAAACCGGGTTTAACACCTTTTGCTAGCGTCTGGCGTTTTTACAGCTCTAGAGCTAAAGCCTCAGAACACGCTGGTCCTGGGTTTTTTTTGGAGCTTAAAAACGCCAATGCCTGTTACAGCTCAAAAACGCCATGGTGTGTATGCGGCCACTGAATTACAGAGTGGCGTTTTTAAGCTGCAAAAACGTCCGCTAAAAAAAAAAAAAAAAAAAAAAACTTCTGGCTGGAGTTAGCTGACATCTAAAGTATCACTTTTTTTCAACCCTGTACCACTCTTTTTTCAACTCTGAGTGGAGATGGATTAGAACACGTGAGATTTTTTTTGCTGTCTGTGCCCCTATTAGGGGATTCCCTCTCTCTATTTGTCCTATTTACCATTATCATTAAAAGTGAAAGTAAATGAAAATCCCAAATTTTGGGTTGTCCCCAGAAAAGTAAAACAGGGAAAAATCTTCTAATTGGGCCTCTAGTTTTGGTGATCTGGGGGGGGCTCAAGGGATTGTCTTAATTTGCAGGGATTTCCCATCTCTTCCTGTTTGGCTACAGGACAGGAAGCGAAGGGAAATCTCTGCAATGGGATACAGATGGCAAAAAAAAAAAAAAAAATCTGACAGGGGTTATAACCCTCCCTTACTCTATCCAAACTGAAATAAAACGTTTGCCTTTAGTTCTACTTTATTAAAAGCATCAATATTTCAAACACAGAAATTTCTTTTTGCATATTTATTCCTGTACCCATGTTCCACATTTGCAGGTAAAATTCGATCAGTATGGGTTGAGGTTAGGGATCTGTGCAGACCACTCAAGTTCCTCCACTCCAAATGCATCAAACCATGGGGTTGATTTATTAAAGGCAAACACGCTGCTCACTTTGTAAGAGAATTTTCACTTTGCAAGAGCATTTTCCTTTAGCTTGATGAATGAGGTGGCACACTGACTTCCATCATTTAATCCGGTGCAAACAAAAATAGTTTTTTTTTGCATGTAATTTTGTATACATAAATTTCCACCACATGTACTAAACTAAGGGAAAATTCCTTTGACAGGTGAAGAGCCTATTTGCCTTTATTAAACCAACCCCTATGTCTTTACGGAGGTGGCTTTGGACACAGAGACATAGTCATGCTGGAACAAAAAGGGCCTTCCCCAAACTGTTACCACGTGGTTAAAGCATACAATTGTCTAAAGAAATGCTGTATCCTGAAAGTATATTTCACTGGGAAAACCTCAACTCTGAATAAACAATACAACTAAACAACCACAACGCAGACCTCCCTAGTGTGATATCTAATGAGTGGCTGCCAGCATAAACATGTGTCCCCCCTTGATAAAGTCATATGACGAAACATGTTGGGGCAGAGCCAATGACATCATCCGCGACCCAGGAAGTGTATGCGGATGTTTTATGCTCTTTCAGTGGCCAGAGTCCCCCTGCAAATGCTTTTATCTGTATCCACCATTTTGTGCACACTTGACGTGAGTATTGTAAGAAGCTTGATAGTTCCTTTCTTGTTCCATTGAGCACATGTATCTTACCTTTAAGGAGTGGATTTATATACACCAGCTGACCTTCCGAGTCTTATCCTAGTGAAGTACCCAGGGGAGGAATATCAGTATAGGACTTGGTCGCAACTAAAAAGGGTGATGCGTATTAGACCTATATCTATTAGGTCCAATTTTTGAGGTGAGCTGCCATCCTTATTGTTGAAGAAATTATGTGGTGTTATAAACAGCATCCAGTGACTGCATGTGTTTCAAAGGAGAAGTCTATCAAATCACACACTTAATACAGTATCTCACAAAAGTGAGTACACCCTTCACATTTTTGTAAATATTTTATTATATATCTTTTCATGTGACAACACTGAAGAAATTACACTTTGCTACAATGTAAAGTAGTGAGTGTACAGCTTGTGAAACAGTGTAAATTTGCCGTCCCCTCAAAATAACTCAACACACAGCCATTAATGTCTAAACTGCTGGCAACAAAAGTGAATACACCCCTAAGTGAAAATATGTACAAAGCACCAGATCTTCACAGGTTGCCACTGGAGTCCTCTTCCACTCCTCCATGACAACATTACGGAGCTGGTGGATGTTAGAAAACTTTCACTCCTCAACCTTCCGTTTGAGGATGCCCCACAGATGCTCAATAGGGTTTAGGTCTGAAGACATGCTTGGTCAGTCCATCCCCTTTACCCTCAGCTTCTTTAGCAAGGCAGTGGTCATCTTAGAGGTGTGTTTGGGGTCATGATCATGTTGGAATACTGCCCTGCAGCCTTGTCTCCGAAAGAAGGGGGATCATGCTCTGCTTCAGTATGTCACGGTACATGTTGGCATTCATGGTTCCCTCAATGAACTGTAGCTCCCCAGTATCAGCAGCACTCATGCAGCTCCATACCATGACACTCCCACCACCATGCTTGATTGATTGTAGGCAAGACACACTTATCTTTGTACTCCTCACCTGGTTGCCGCCACACACGCTTGACACCATCTGAAATAAAAATGAGTTTATCTTGGTCTAATCAGACCACAGTACATGGTTCCAGTAATCCATGTCCTTAGTCTACTTGTCTTCAGCAAACTGTTTGCGGGCTTTCTTGTGCATCATCTTTAGAAGAGGCTTCCTTCTGGGACGACAGCCATGCAGACCAATTTGATGCAGTGTGCGGCGTATGGTCTGAGCACTGACAGGCTGACCCCCCACCCCTTCAACCTCTGCAGCAATGCTGGCAACACTCATATGTCCATTTCCCAAAGACAACCTCTGGATATGACGCTGATCACGTGCACTCAACTTCTTTAGTCGACCATGGTAAGGCCTGTTCTGAGTAGAACCTGTCCTGTTAAACTGCTGTATGGTCTTGGCCACCGTGCTGCAGCTCAGTTTCAGGGCCTTGGCAATCTTCTTTTAGCCTAGGCCATCTTCATGTAGAGCAACAGTTCTTTTTTACAGATCCTCAGAGAGATCTTTGCCATGAGGTGCCATGTTGAACTTCCAGTGACCAGTATGACAGAGTGAGAGCGATAACACCAAATTTAACACACCTGCTCCCCATTCACATCTGAGACCTTGTAACACTGAGTCACATGGCACCGGGGAGGGAAAATGGCCAATTGGGTCCAATTTGGACATTTTCACTTAGGGGCGTACTCACTTTTGTTGTCAGCGGTTTAGACATTAATGGCTGTGTGTTGAGTTACACCCACTACTTTACATTGTAGCAAAGTGTAATTTCTTCAGTGTTGTCACATGAAAAGATATAATAAAATATTTACAAAAATGTGAGAGGTGTACTCACTTTTGTGAGATACTGTATATATGTTAACTGTTGCACAGATTTACAGGATATATGTATGGACATTTATTATATTTATTTTGAGTTTTGCTAACTACCAGTAGGGTGTCACTTATACTGTTGTACAATTTTTGCAATACCAACATATGCGTATGTTTGCATTTAGGAGGTTTTCCTTCATAACACTAATACTTGTATGCCTTTGGTTTGCATTATTTCATTGCATTTTATGGTGGATTTTAATATTTTGGGGAGGGTGACACCATTATTGTTATATTGCATTTTTTTGTGAACACTGCTGTTTTCTTTTAGGTTTTTGCTACATTTAGGCTTTCTAGTGCTATAGTATCCATAAAGGGTGACAACATTATTGCACATATCACATACACTGGTTTGCAATGTATTTAGCCCCTAGGGGGATATTAATAATTTTTTTTAATATTTGTTTGGTCTCACTGGGCAATTTCTATGTTGTGTTTTTTTTTTACACATTGAATTCACACGGATACTATTTTGAGTTTTTTTGCCCACCTTATGTAATCATTTTGTGTAGGGTGTTTTGCACTAATACTTTATGGTCATCTCTGAATAACCTGAAGTCCGTGCACCCATCTCTGCATGTCTGTCCAACCTAGCTGTGTGGGTCCGTACAGCCGATGCTCTTCCATTCACTTTCTATGGGCTGCCTGCACGCAGCTCAGCAATGGAAAAAAAAAAAAAAAAGGTAGACAAATGGTCCTGACAGCTGCATGGAGCTGAGTGGCCGGGTGAATGAGCCCATAGAATACACAATTACCTCCAGAATCTATCAGTATAACATTCCGCCTCTTCTTCAGCTCTCCCAACCAAAGTGATTTCACTTGCAGCAGCACCACCTAGTGGTCAATAGCTTCCACACATGCACAGCTATATATGATCTGCACATAATGTAGCGTGAAATGTTTATAGGAATGCAAATATAGACAGTAGAGGCAGACAGTCAGCGCCATTTATCAAAGCCATCGAGAGAACAACTGTCTTATTGCCACCATAAGAAGCCAGACTTAATTTATCAAAGCGCGTTAGGGAATTTGCTGTTGTTTCCTACAGACACTAGTCAGATTCCTCTAATTCTCCCACTGCAGAATGGGATAATGAAAGTATGAGCCTCATTGGTTGCTATAGGCAACTTTTATTTACATCAGACACAGGGTTAAATTTCTTTTCATGGACTAACATGATTGTCTCCTACAGATGCCGAGCTCTTCTTTCAGACACATTAAGGAATAGAGCTTAGTACATAGGCTGTGATATAAAAAAAAAAAAAAGGAGTCCTTACTGAAAGGATGGAGGGCGGGAGTCTCCAATTCCCCCTGTCCTTTCAATCGGAGGAGGGAGGTCTGTGCGACTTTCGGTGCTCTGAGATCCACCGTCTGAATGGGAACTTTCTGCCAAAACAAGCTGTGAAAAGGAAAGGAAACATTACAGTATGACAGCAGATTCTGTATGTATTGTTCTATACAATGTAGGAAGTCATCTCTCCTCTAGGCCTATTGGAAGCCCAGTGAGAAGTTGAACTGTTTGCAGATGCACTCCAAATAAACCAGTCCCATTTGGGTAGAATTTTGGCTTCATTAATATCATGCAATGGTATGTTAAAACTGATTCGTTCTCAGCCAGGTTTCAGTGGAACTGTTGAGTTCCTTCAGAAGTTGCTAGGGGCAGTAACATTAAACCTTTTTTTTTTTTTTTTTAAATCAAAATAACAAACATGTTATACTTACCTGCTCTGTGCAATGATTTTGTACAGAGCAGCCCTGATCCTTCTTTTCTGGATCCCCCGTTGGCGCTCTAGGCCCCTCTTTGTTGAGCCACTTTCCATGGGGGCACCCCTGCAGGCTTGCTCCCGAGCTGCCCTGTCGAAGTCTACAGACACAGACCGGGCAACTCGGCCCCACCCCCATCACAGCATTTGATTGACAGCAGCAGAAGCCATATCAATCAGCCCAATGAGTACGGAGACAGCGGCGAGAGGCTCTGCTCTAGTGCCCATTGCTGGATCAGGCTCAGGTAAAAATAAGGAGGGAAATCCTGCAGCAGCGAAGGTTTTTTACCTTAATGCAATGCATTAAGGTAAAAAACCTTGAGGTTTTAGAATCACTTTGAGCTGTTGTTGATTGGCCTCCTATTTGAGGCTGCTGCATAGTTTCAAGGCCAATGCCACTTAACAAGGTGCATAGACCCAATGATATTTTTAGCTGTCTGTAAAGAGGTCATTCTTCCCATTAGCCACAGATGCAAGAGGCAGTTTTACCACTGATCACCAATGAATAGATTTTAGTGAGGGTCCGTTGAAACCCAAAATTATTTCAAGGGTTCCTCTGGGGTCAAGAAAGACTTTTGTAGCCCATAGTAGGCTAATACAACTACACTGTGATTGGTTGCCAATGGCTATTGCACTTTGCTTCCATTGGATTGTTCTTTTGAATTAATGCAGTGATGTCTAGCTAAATCAAAGTGGCGCCAATTTATATGCAAGTACATATGATACAAAAGGTACACAAGGAACTACACATCATGCTAACATGCCATCCCTCTTGTTGCAAACACTTACCCAGGACACCACTCTTCCGTTAAAACACGGGAGCTTTGCGTTGTCATCTGAAATTTCTTCTTTGACCACCCTGAAATATTGAAGGTGACAAAAATCAAATGATTTAGAGTTTCATCATCTGACAGCTCACTGCCTTCTAGTCACATAGAACCTGCAGAATCATACAGCGTAATCCAAAAGGTTTATTTATTTATTTGAAGCCCTGATTTGGTCCCAGTCATTTCTAGTTTCCTACAATTCACACTTTCTTGCAATATACAGCCTGTCCCCAGGAAAACATACATTAGGTGTGCTCCTGCATCTCTTAAATTGCAGAAAACCATGTATATTACCACCAGAAAAAAAGCCTCATTCACATAAATATACACGTGCTTAGTAAACACAGTCCCCGGAATTCATAGAGAGTATTTAAGACACTTTTTATTATAGACACTCCTTATTATAGACACTCTTTAAAATGGTGTCACGCCTCTGCATGACAAATGTTGATGCCTGTGCAGATTTGTGTGCCTGTCTCAAACAGGTGGATGAATTTATCAGATGGAGGTAGGTGGGGTGCCTGCAGTAAGACCCATACTGGAGACACTCTGTCCTCAGACCATGCTCAGCTCCCAGGCCACACAGTATCACTGGTTGTATTGTGTATATTTTCTAACTTTACTGTGTAGTTGTTCTGCAACACAGCACTCCCATCTTTTTTGCCGAGGAGAAAGAAATGGCCCCTTGATTCTATTAATGTGCAAATGTGCCACAGGGCTTCAGGTCCCAGCAGAGCCCTGCGGCAAAACTGCATGCATGGAGATAGCACCAGTATGGAAATTCCAACACTCACAGGGCCTGTGCATGGCCCATACCTGTGCACACATGGACAGATGTGCTTGCAGGGCCCTGCCAGGACCTGAAGGCCAACCAGAGCCCTTTGGCCCATCTGCACAAACCAGACTCAAAAAGATGGAGATGCCAAAGAGAAGGAGGGGTCTATCTCAAAAAAGGGAAAAAAGTTTCTCTTTAACTATAAAAGAGGTAGTGTTACCTTTTCTTTATACAGATTCTGTATATTCTGAGATATTGGGTACTTATTCATACAGAGTTATAACCTTACTGAAGGGCCAGCTTTAGAATCAGAGGGCTTGCATAGAGTCTCCAGCACCATGGAAGGATCAGAAGTAAACGTAGCTGGCCTTTATATAACCGATCGCTTTAAGCTTTCCTGTTCCGCTGTAGAATTTGGTCTTGTAAATTGCAAACATTATCTCTCAACGCAGTGCAAACACCGGGAGAAACAAGGGGAGCCAAAGAGATTTAACCCTTACCGGGAACAATAAAGTGGTCAAGCAAGCTTCTCAATCAACATTTACACTTTAAAAATCAATGCGCAGAATCCACTGAGCATAAAAAGGCCTGTTAAGGGATTAAGTGAACAATAACGTGTTTTAGAAAGTGGTGCAGGGGGAATGACAAATAAGAGGATAGCCTAGCCAAGACATGTTTTACTAGCCAAGCATGGAGAGAAAGCTTTAGTGCCAGAACTCTTCCATATTCTCTATGCAGCAGAATAATCACCTCTGGATTACGGGAAGTAAAAGTCTTAAGCGTTACCTAAAGTGATTACTTTGAGTAAACTTTACTTACTGATAAATAATATGCCGAATGGGACATTATAAAGGGGTTATTTACTTTAGGATATGTTCACCCATCATCCTTAAAATGTTAATGCGTAATTAAGAAAATCAAAAGAATACTGAGTTAACCTCCCTGGCGGTATGATTATTTCAGATTTTTGCGTCTCAAAGCGGTACAATTGTTCTGCATAGAAATCTGGCATTTTATATTGTAGGCCTGTAATTCTTAGCAATAACACACTTAAATCTGTCCACCAAGAGTTTAAATAGATATCCTGGGTATGATGAAGTTTGAAACACAAAATCATGAATTATAATATAATAAATAAATATAAACAATTATAAAAAAATAATAATATAATAATAATAAAATAAATTTCCCCACGATTCACTAATCGCTCAATTCTGCAAGTGTTCTAATTTACTATCGCTGTTTTCTAGCTGGTCTAAAGCCACTTTTGACGTAAAGGGACACTTTTTGGTTGCTATGGACAATCTCCAGTTTCCAGGCAGAAAGAACAGTATATATAATATAAAACTGCATGCAGGGCACTGGACAAAGCACTGGGGACTAAAGGGATGTGAAATGATTTCATACAGTAATGTAATCTGTAAGATTACAATGTACTGTATGCGTTACGAGTTTTCACTTTTTTGAATTTGCCGCCAGGCTCTGCCCCCTATGAGTCGCGACTCTCGCAGGGAACGGAGCCCGGCTCACAGGACATCGGGGCGGAGGACAGAGCCCACAGACACAGCGGGGGGACATTGATCCTGGTTACAAGGTAAGTACACTGCACCGGGATCCTGAGATGTAATCCCGAGTGTGGCTCGGGGTTACCACTAATGGTGCTGAAATTTAACCCCGACACACACTCGGGAAAACCGTTAGGGAGGCTACAGTAGAACTAAAGGCAAAACTTTGTAAGGGAGGGTTATAACCTCTGTCAGTAATTTTTACAAATCTCTGTCCCAGTTCCTTTTACTTTCTGTCCCATAGCCAAAACAGGACGTGAGAGGAAAACCCTCCTGTTCTGGAGACAACGTAAAATTTGGGATTTTTTTTTCACTTTTAATGAATACAGTAAACATGACAATAAAGAGGTTGAATCCCCCAAGGATGGGACACTTCCTGTCCCATAGCCAAAACAGGAAATTAGAGGAAATCCCTCCAAATGAAGGGAATCTCTTGGGGATCCCCAAGTCACCAGAACTAGTGTGCCCATTGGAAGATTTTCTCTCAATTACTTTTCTGGGGACAACCCAAAAAGCGTGATTTTCTTTCACTCATTTTAAAAGCTAATGGTAAACAAAACAAAATGTAGGAGGGTGAATCTCCCCAATGGGCGCACAGACAGCAATACCAGCTTGACAGATGTTCTTATACATCTCCACGAGATCCAAAACTAAAAGAAAAAGTTTTGCCTTTAGTTCTACTTTAACCACCTCAGCTCTGGAAGATTTTACCCCCTTCATAACCAGGCCATTTTTTGCGATTCAGCATTGCGCTACTTTAACTGGCAATTGCGCAGCCATGCAACGCTGTACCCAAATAAAACGTATATTTTTTTTTTCACACAGAGCTTTCTTTTGGTGATAATTGATTACCACTGGGTTTTTATGTTTTGTGATAAACGAAAAAATACCAACAATTTTGAAAGAAAAAACAATGTTTTACTTTCTGCTATAAAACATATCCAATAAAAAAAATCAAAATTTCTTCATAAATTTTGGCCAAAATGTATTTTTTTTTTTTAATCACAATAAGTGTATAATGATATAGTGAAAGTTATAGCGCCTACAAACTAAGGTATATACACTGGAATTTTTTTTTTTTTTTATATATACTACTACTGCGTCAATATTTAATCGGACTGAGTGTGGCGGGCACTGACACTGGGGGGGGGGGGGACTGACTGTCACTGACATCACCAGTGATCAGTGCTAAAAAAATATGTGCTGTCACTGTACTAATGACAATGACTGGGATGGGGTTAAAATCTAAGGGGATCAAAGGGTTAAACATGTGCCTAACTGTGTAAAGTTTTTCAACACAGAGATCGTTCCCTGTGTACACAGAGCTTTGTGTTAATGCCAACACAAAGCTTTAGGCTGTGAATGTATACAGCTGATCAGCAGGTCCCAACCGTGAATCATTGGCTGGGACTTGCTGACAGGCTCCAGCAGTGAACAATCACAGCAGGAGTCAACCAAGGGGCACGTACAAGTGTGTTGCTTTCCCTACACAAGTCCATTTACAACCGCCTGCCCATAGGAATGCATGGACCCTTAAAAACTGACAGGCGGACCTGGTCGGATCGCAAAAGTGAAAAGGCCCTAATAGGAAGGTGAAGCAGAGTGTCAGAAAGAGGAGCTCATCACTGTGCTACTTCTTTTTTCACTGTCCAGTCATAAGCTGGGGTAAGTCTTTGACAAGCTGGGCTCAGAAGAAGTGGATTGAATGATGCTGGCCATTAGGAGTAATGACATCTATTGGTGAAAACAATGCATGGAATCATCACACTGGGTATGTGCATATTTATCATCTGGCTATGCATTCTTTGCTCTTTTGTTTATTCATCCATATTCAATTACATTTTTTGTATATGGCTAATTTTCTTTTAATACTATTTACGCTCATATTGTATGTATTGTCTGACATATCTCTTTGTATTTTTAGAACCAATATATATGTAAAAAAACTTGTCGAACCCTCAGCCCCTGAGGAAGGTATTTGAACACTTCATACCGGAAACGCGTCGTCATCAGGACATTCACATTGTATGACGTTCATGTGTACAGTTTTTGTTTTGTTTCCCCATGTGATACACATTGTGCACTCTTGTCATATGTAGATTTTATATGTTTTTTATTCTATATTATTAAAGATTATATTTTATTCATTATTGAGTGGGTGGTCTGTTAAAGTCCCATTTGAGGGGGTTACCTTCTTTGTTCCCATTTATAGGGATGGGACCACCGCGCTCTGTATGACATGATGGGAGCCTCTTTTTTCAATTGGTGAAAAAGTAGTACTGTGAGGGACAGTTCTGATATTAAGAATAGTGAATATTGCAACCAAAGCTGATATTTATTCAATCTTGTAATGGGCTATTATTTTTATCTGAAAATTGGAAATGTGGTTGCATACATGGGACTTATCATGATCAACTGCACTGTCCCAATACAGCCACATCCTCTTTGGTATGTAGTCTGGTGATCCTAGAACATACCTGCTGGTGATGCTGGAACTCATTTACCACAGCCACCAATCCGACTTAAACCTGCTTAATACGTGTTAGTAAATGTTGATGTAGAGATAACTTATTCTGCGACTTTTAGTGTCCATGCAACTATTTAAATCAGTCTTATGCCAGATCTTACAGTCCATTACCAATGATCAACCACACGCTATGGAAGGAGACCAAAGCACTTGTAAATAACTCACAAATATATGGGAAGCAAAACAAACCCCAATGTTAAAAGGAGAAAATGAATAGTTCCGCATTATGGACGGATGAAAAATGCTACTAGCTGCTGCCTCCACATATACCAACCACCAAAAAGGTAAATAGCCAAATTGAAGTACAGTTATAGGTGGAATTGGCACTGCTAATGTGAAATGTGTCCTCATGTGTCAAAAAAGAGATAAGCAACCTTAAAGAGCAGCAACAACTTGATACAAAAGTGCAAGTGCAAATACATAAGTAGCTATATCATAAACAAAGTGCTAACGTGCAATAATAAATTGATCAAAGTATTACAGTGCTAACTGTGTGAACATAATAACCCTAAGACCCCTTTCACACTGGGGCGCTTTGCAGGCGCTATAGCTCTAAAAATAGCGCCTGCAAAGCGCCCTGAAAGAGCCGCTGCTGTCTCTCCGATGTGACACTGGATCGGTGCGCTGGCAGGACGGTAAAAAAAGTCCTGCTAGCAGCATCTTTGGAGCGGTGTGTATACCGCTCCTCCACCACTCCTGCCCATTGAAATCAATGGACAGCGCGGCTATACCGCTGGCAAAGCGCTGTGGCTGGTTTTAACCCTTTCTCGGTCGCTAGCGGGGGTAAAAGAGCCCCGCTTGCGGCCGAATAATGCCGCAAAATTGATGGTAAAGCGCCACTAAAAAAATAGCGGCGCTTTACCGCCGACGCACCCACCGCCCCAGTGTGAAAGGGGCCTAAATAAAGTCCAAAAATACAAAAAAAAAATAAAAAAGTTCGTATCAGAAAAAATATTCCAGTAATAAAATTGAAGTGAAATAGGTATTGTCAAAAATGTGCATGCAATCAGGCAATATCTTGGTAAGAAAAATAACCAAGCCCGGCTAAATTTTGCAAAAACACATCTGAAGTCTCCCAAAAGCATTGGGAAAAATATGTTATGGTATGATTAAACCAAAGTTGAACTTTTTGGCCAAAATTCCAAAAGATATGTTTGGAGCAAACACAACACTGCACATCACCAAAAGAACACTATACCAACAGTGAAGCATGGTGGTGGCAGCATCATGCTTCGGGGCTGTTTTTCTTCAGCTGGAACAGGGGCCTTAGTTAAGGTAGAGGGAATTAACAGTTCCAAATATCAGTCAATATTGGCATAAAACTTTCAGGCTTCTGCTAGAAAGCTGGAACTTCATCTTTCAGCATGACAACGACCCAAATCATACATCCAAATCAACAAAGGAATGGCTTCACCAGAAGAAGATTAAAGTTTTGGAATGGCCCAGCCAGAGCCCAGACCTGAATCCAGATCACCCCACAGATTTGAATTCAATTGAAGAGGGCTGTGCACAGGAGAGGTCCTTGCATTTACAGATTTTGGAGTGTTTTTGTAAAGAAGAGTGTGCAAATATTGCCAAGTCAAGATGTGCCATGCTGATAGACTCATTTAAAAAAAAAACTGAGTGCTATATTAGTGTAAGGCCCCTTTCACACGAGGCGGACTCCGCTTCCACACTCTCTCCACTGAGCCGGCGGATGACAGGTCCCTCTCTGCTCACTATGCGGGGAGGGGCTTGTCAGGTGCCACTGCCGCCTATGGAGGGATCGGATGAAAACAGACAGCATGTCCGTTTTCATCAGATCTCACCCAATCCGCCAGCGACGGACCTGGACGTAGGGCCATCCGTCTGCTTTTAGCGGATCGGACCGGGTCGGATGTCAGCGGACATGTCTCCGCTGACATCCGTCGCTCCATAGGCTAACATGGAGCGCCCGTTCAGGTCCGCCGTCAAAACTGACAGGCGGACCTGAACGGTCCGATCGTGTGAAAGGGGCCTAAGGGTGCGCACACTTATGCAACCATATTGTTTTAGTTTTTTATTTTTACTTCCCTCCACCTAAAAGATTTCAGTTTGTTCAACTTGAACAGTTTATAGGTCACATTAAAAGGTGGAAAAGGTCTTGAAATTATTTATCTTTGTCTCATTTTTTTACATCAGAGAAACCTGACCTTTTAGCAGGGGTGTGTAGACTTTTTATATCCACTGTACACCTGTACATTTTTCTTGAAAGCGAATAAAAATGATTCAAAAGAAAATGCATGCTCCCGCAATTAATTAATAAAAAGTGAGCATAAATTTTTTTTTTTCATTGAAGCCTGCAGAGCTTTACAACCGCGATCAGTGCATGATGGGTGGCTTGTGATTGTTTACCAGCACGGTATGGAGGTACGGACTTCTGTTTTGGGACTAGAGGAAGTAAAACATGGACTACAAGTACAGTGATGTCAAGTCAATGAATGAGCCACAGATCTCAAAAAAACAGGATGATCCAGCTGCGTTAACAGGATTCTGCAGGGAGAAGCACTCAGTGATTCAGCTTAGATAAGGTTGGATATGGTTTGAGGGTGGAGGGTTGGGGAATAAGATCATGTTTTCTGTCTCTAGATATGGATGTAACATGAAACGTGGTCTGAAAGGTTGATTTTGCCTTTAAATGTAGAGATTTATAGATCAGCCATACAGGTACTGCGTTGCAATCATAAACTTGTATTGTGAGTAGGGATGAGCTAAGGTTGCGATCATAAACTTGTACTGTGAGTAGGGATGAGCTAAGGTTGCGATCATAAAAACTTGTATTGTGAGTAGGGATGAGCTAAGGTTGCGATCATAAACTTGTATTGTGAGTAGGGATGAGCTAAGGTTGCGATCATAAAAACTTGTATTGTGAGTAGGGATGAGCTAAGGTTAGAGCCAAACTTAGTTCAGCCGAAACCCGTGGGAAACTGTCACAGAACTGCAGGCCGCCAGCCCAATCAGCGAGCGTTATAGCATCCCCCCCCCCCCCACATGTAACAAAAGGGGCAAGATGCTGGTGACATCACCAACCTAAAACTTGGATCAACCTTAATTACGAGAAGGCGCAGTAAAAAACAGCCATTAGGCAGCACTGCACAGTAGGGAGTAGAGCCTCTGAGTGTAACAAGCACATGGAGAAAATATTTTCCTTTTATTTGCTCCCAAGATCCCCATTCACCTGCCAGATCCATGTAAGAAATTTACCACCACCATCATGTGACAACTCAAGACCCTGGTGACTGAGCACTCAAGCACCAATCACTGCACTTTGGGAGAAAAGGGAGGGAGTCACATGCTCCCTATATCTACATATTATTTTACTTTGCTCGATGATCGAATGGGGCGGCAGAAGAGTGCAGGGAAGGGAACCATCAGCAGTGGTGAAGGGGGTTTTGTGGACAAGCTTTACATCAACCTCCTACATTGCCCTGCAAAAAGAAGAGTGTTCTGTGTTTTGTACTTCTAGTACAAAGCTGGTTTCTAAAATTATGAGTGCCTTGTAGGGAATGACCCAGCGGGAAGCATAATCACAGTTTATGTTCAATAATGAAAGCTCTCCTAATGTGATGTCTGGAAAGAAATATATAGTATTACTTAGAAATAAAATGGAGGTCTGCTAGCATGTAGTTTACACATTATGACACATACTAATTTACAGGTTCATTTTAGTGCAAGTTCTGCTGATACTGATTAAATCTCAAAGATACACATCAGTGGCTCAGTTTATTTTTATTATCAGCTATATTTTATTTGCCAGACAGAAGTGATAACTATACTAAGCACGAAGAGACTGTAATCTTAATATATTCTGTATAACAGCAATCATGACACAAGAGCAAACCTTCAGTGGACTATACTGCAGCAGATTGGAACATTTTACACGTAATCTGCCAATAATCTTCCTCTGTATGTGCCCAATAACACCTTTAATTAATATCTGAATGGTTGGGAATTGGATGGACTGGCTGAATGACAGTCACATCTGACTATATGCAATCATACTTTAAACACTTTTTTCTTCAGTGCAATTCAGTTGGGTACCCAATGCCATTGCTTCTCCTGTCAGGACGGTGATACGAGCCCCTTACTGCTGACTTGCACATGCTCACTTTTCCTTTACTTCCCCACCCCTCCTCTTTAGCCTCCAGGAGTGAGGAGAAATAACCCACCGCTCTACATTTGACAGCATGTGACCAATCACCAGCACCTAATGGCTGACTGGAACAACTCGGAGATTACACACGGCTCCTGACAGCTGACTGGAGCAACTCGGAGCTTGCACAGGGCTCCCGATGGCTGACTGGACCAAGTCAGAGCTTACACAGGACTTCTGGCGGCTGGCTGGAGCAACTCGGAGCTTGCACAGGGCTCCCGATGGCTGACTGGACCAACTCAGAGCTTATACAGGGCTCCCCACGGCTTGCTGGAGGAACTCGGGAGCCTACATAGGGCTCCCGATGGCTGACTGGAGCAACTCGAAGCTTACACAGGGCTCCCGACGGCTGGCTGGAGCAACTCAGAGCTTACACAGAGCTCCTGTCAGCTGGCTGGAGCAACTCGGAGCTTTCACAGGGCTCCTGATGGCTGAGTGGAGCAGTGGGTAGCAAAAAAAAAGTAAGCTTACAGGATGTCTCCAACTTACAAGCCAACCTCAATGCACTGTTTAACCACTTCAATACTGGGCACTTGTTCACCCCCTTCCTGCCCAGGCCAATTTTCAGCTTTCAGCACTGTCGCACTTTGAATGACAATTGCGGTCATGCTACACTGTACCCAAATTCATTTTTTAATCATTTTCTTCACACAAATAGAGCTTTCTTTTGGGTGTATTTAATCACTGCTGGGTTTTTCATTTTTTGCTAAAAAGGGAAAAAAGACAAAAAATTAAAAAAAAAAAAAAAAGGTTTTAGTTTTTGTCAGAAAATTTTGTAAATAAGTAATTTTTCTCCTTCACTGATGTGTGCTGATGATTCTGCACTGATGGGTACTGATACAGTGGCACTAATATGCAGCACTGATGAGCACTGATAGGTGGCACTGATAGGCAGCACTTATGGGCACTACCGATGGACAGGCACCGATTGGCATAACTGGTGTCACTGATGGGCACTGTTGGGGCTGCATTGTAATCAGGGCACTGATGATCAGTGCCCCGATTACCTTTACACGTCTCCCCTGTGAGGAAATGCTGCTGATCTTGCCTCGCAAAATGGCACCTGCTTGTTTACATGTGATCGGCTGTGATTGGACACAGCCGATCACATGGGTAAAGAGCCGAGGCGCAGACTTATTCACAGAAGACAAGGGGGCACTCTTTAGTCTGAAGGCAAAGAGATTTATTCTCCAAATAAGGAAAGGCTTCTTCACGGCAAGAGCTGTGAAAATGTGGAACAGACTCCCTCAAAAGCTGGCTTTGGCCAGCTCAGTAGATTGCTTTAAAAAAAAGGCCTGGATTCTTTCCTAAATGCACAGAACATAACTGGATACTAATATTTATAGGTAAAGTTGATCCAGGGACTATACGATTGCCTCTGGGGGGGAATCGGGAAGGATTTTTTTCCTCCACTGGAGCAAGCTGGACCATGCTTTATTGATTTTGTTTTTACCTTCCTCTGAATCTACTGTGGGTAACGGAGGACGACAGTAGCAATCATACAATCTTTCCACATGTGTGATAGATCTTTTTCCATAGACTGGTTGTCCATAGAGACTGCTGCTACCACATACACGTGAAAGATCATCACACAGCTGACTGTCCTTATATATCTAGGCACAGTAGATGACAGCTGCCTTCATAGCCTATTCTGAGACTGCCATCATTACCCATTGCACCTATATTCCAGTAAAAGCTGTGTACAGCCAGAAGCCATGTACAGCTCATATTTACCATGACAACTAGGTTATGCAGCCTTTTGAGCATCCGTGTGTTATTTTAACATAAAATAAAGCACCTATTAGAATTAATGATGTTGTGGAACTGGTTACTAAACCGTCATAAATGTAGTTATGGAGAAAACATCAAAAAGCAACTAATCCTCCAAATCACAATTAACAGCACCTCTAAACATTGTATGTAAACTATGACTCTTGTTGATCATTTCAAAAAACAAAAAGTGGCAGATTAACCTCCATAACTTGATCCGTAGCTACTATACATTTAAAGAAAACCTGTGGAACCCGCAAAAAAAAAACAAAGTGACACTTTTGCAGGCACTCGCTGGCATGGATCTCCTGTTAAGGGATCAGGAATGTAAAACCTGGAGGAGTTCTCATACACCACTCAATATGGCCAGTCCTCTTCCGTCCTCAGTTGCCTTACTAATTGGCAGCATAGCTGCTGACATGACCAAAATGTAGTGACAAAAGGCTTTTCTAGAATACGATGATCAGTCCAAGAAAAACAATAAGTATCCCACCAGAGAACATTCCTGGGAATGTCATATTCCATGCATTCAATAATCTGACCTCAATCCGTGTCCAGATGTTTGGAAAAGGAAAACGTGGCCATTTTAGTGCACATATAAAAAGCACAGTTGAGTACTGAATGTGACACTTTTTTTTTTTGCACATTTCAATTTACAGGACAAAATCCACTTCCTTCTTCCAGTCCAAGTTAGCTAATTACAGCAGCAGTAGAAATTATTCTGGGAAATTCTGATTACATTAGTGTTGCCATGCTTACAAGGAAGGGAAATCTAGGTTTTGCACAGTTATAGAAAGTAACGGCCGGCTGCGGGTTCACAAAGAAAGGCCATTTATAACACCATTTCATTCCAATCGGCATCTTTTAAAGCACCTATATGAATACATAGTCCAGTCTTTCTTATCCAGGGTTGCAGAGCTTGCTAGGAGTTCCTTGAGCAAAGAGAAAAAAATTCTACCTCTCAGATTAGTCCCCACTGACACCAATGATCAGTTACGCTAACTGTTAAAGGGGCATTCTTTCCAATGTCCAACAGACTAATGTACCATGAGCTGTAGCTATAGTCTTATGCCCCGTACACACGGTCGGACATTCCGACAACAAAATCCTAGGATTTTTTCCGACAGATGTTGGCTCAAACTTGTTTTGCGTACACACAGTCACACAAAGTTGTCGGAAAGTCCGATAATTCAAAAGTGGTGACCTAAAACACGTACGTCGGGACTATAAACGGGGCAGTGGCCAATAGCTTTCATCTCTATATTTATTCTGAGCATTCGTGGCACTTTGTGCGTCGGATTTGTGTACACACGATCGGAATTTCCGACAACGGATTTTGTTGTCGGAAAATTTTATATCCTGCTCTCAAACTTTGTGTGTCGGAAAATCCGATGGAGCCTACACACGGTCGGAATTTCCGACAACAAGGTCCTATCACACATTTTCCGTCGGAAAATCAGACCGTGTGTACGGGGCATTAGAAGGGGTTCCCTGAGAGTATTTTCAAGGGTTTCTCCATGTTAAAAAAGGTAGAGAAAAACCCAAAAATCACTGCTTAGGCCTGAGAACTCCATTCTGACAATGGTAAGTGATGAGTCCAGACAGGAGTCTGCCACACTGAGGATATTGAAAAGGTTCCCATGATGAATCAAATGTCAACTTGGGTTCTTTAGAGCTCTGACAGCTTGCCAACGTAGTCCCGGTCCACCAACAGACATATGATTGGGAAAAGTAAGCACATCAAGAATACAATATTTTATCTTTATTTAAAGCTGCATAGTAGTAAAAAGTACATGCACGCAGAGGTTTCTGGGACAGATAGGTTCTGTCACCTTGAGAAAGTCCATGTCCATATAACATCGGTTGGGATGGAATTTTCACTACTACGCTCTTCTAATTGAACATCACTAAATTGGACTTTCAGTCACCAGAAACACTTTGCCTCACTGGATTGCCCCCCTCCCCCCCACAATTATAGAAAGCCAACTTTTTTTTTTGTGCGTGTGGATTTACTTTTTTTTTTTCAGACCCCTTGCCATTATTGTTGCCTCGGTAATAATGATGTCTGGGATTTGCACATCACGTATCCCAGGTAGTTAAAGGAGCAAGGACACACATCGATGGAGGGTGGACTTTGCACAGTGCCATCTGGGGGGACTGGCTACAGGTACTCAGAAGAGACAGCTGCCTGATGACATCACAGAGGAAAGATTGTGGCGCGTGACATGCGGAACGACAGATCACAGCAGGACCACGTGGATTCACCGTGTGAGCATGTGAATTGAGGATAATACAGCATAATTAATTTAAAAAATGATCACAGGGAGGTAAAGTTCCTTTTTAAGAATTGCCCTATCATGGTGCCATCAGTTGCCATGCACCTTGGTTTGAGAGGTACAAATGTGGGATGAACTGTTTAATATATCAACAACATGCCACCAGTCCACTTGTTTTTCGCATTTATACCATGCTTATGGGTAACTTTTACCTTGTTATTGCATCGTACATTCACACTGGTGACTTTCAGAAGAGTGGAAAAGTTTATAGTTATGAGATTAAGTTGTTTTATGTTAATCTCTTGTAATCTCTTTTATAATTTGAGTGAACATATATGAAACCACTCCATTCCTAAGTGACGCACTCTCCTAAGCGAGGGAATGTGGGCACATCATTGTTTCCACAATCCTCAGTATTACGGCTGAGAGGTTATCACACACAGGGCCAGGTACCGTGTATTGGTTGTGACCATGACTTCCCCAGGCCGTATGCCCAGATTACACACAATGCTTATTCATACACAGAAGGACATTGTGCTTTTTTTTATATTGCAAGGATATCAACAAACTTTATTGCACACTCCTATTTGATACACAAGCTGCTTTTAGTATAATTTCACTTCTTGCGGTGCAGAGCTTGTCAGTCAGGATAACTAACCACAAATGAATGTATCATATATTCTAACCATGACAGGAGTGGACACGTGTCCTGCAAATTCAGTTATATTGATGGGTTGTAGTTTAGCAATAAGCACTATTAAAAAAGCTGTTCTAAGCAGAAATTTTACACGTAACAGCATATAACCATGCAAGAATAAGCTAATTTTTAATGTCCTGCATTTATATAATAATTCAAACAAATTACACAGCAAATTACAAAGTACATAGTCTATTCTCATCAGTTCTTACCCTCTGCAATGGTTTATGCACACACTACATTCATGCAAACAAAAAGGGGCAACAATTCTGCTACTAACCCCTGAATGTCTACAAATGGCATCTGGAGCAGAAACCAGACCCAGGCCACAAAAGAAGATGGTTTGCAGGTTGAGATGTCAGCAATGCTGTGGGCCAATCAGCTGCAACGTTGAAAAGCCAACCTCCCAACCTGCCTCCCAAAAAGTAAACCTCACATTAAAGCAATCCTATGCTTTTTGTAATATGGTAAACTGCAAACATGCAGTTGATGTAACTATTTCCAGAGCACCAAAAATCCAGGGTGAGCCATCGCAAACTGCAACCATAGTCTGTACAATATACTCTGGCCTGTTCCCTCTAGGCCCCCTATTGGCTGAAAATTGAAATGCACAGTATTTCTAATCAGTGGGAATTACTGAAATACTGAATTGTAGCAATGAAAGCTCAGGGTACAAAATAAAAAAAACACTGTGGGGGGGGGTTCTGTTTCATGGGAAAAAGTAGACGGAACATGCTCTACAGTCTGGGGCAGTTTACAAGTAGTGCATATAAGCCCAACCCAGGGCTCAGCCCCCTGACCACCAGTGCTCCCCTCTTCCCCCGGAGGCCACGCACTATATATGTTTTACTTTTTTTCTTATGTTTTCCCAGAGTCTCAATACTGATCACATGATGCGCTGGTTTCTCTTTGGACCATCTCCCAGCAGTCCTCAATGGTACAGAGAGCAGTAGTAACGTGATGATGTCAGTGACACTCTGCAAAGTAAAATTTGCCATTTATTGTTAGAATTCTTTCGTTCAACTGAATAAAAGATAGCCAACAGGTTACTCGATCTATGCTAAACAGCTTGGATGGATGAATCCCCCTGCTGGGATACTGGAAAAGCCTGAATAATGGCTGCATCAGATTGGAGTGAGCCACTGTACAGGCAAAAACTTTCCAGCAGGTTCCTTCGACAAACGTCCAGCAAACAATCAACTATTGTTGAGCAGAGTGAGGCTGGCCGGGCCACTCACTGAGCAAAATATGCCCCGTGTGTGACCAGAATTTGTGGAGGGTACTGTGTCTCCAAAGGGCAGGTCTATGAGGTCTTGCACTCACAGTATGGCCTCAGTCTTTCAGGATAAATTATGCTTTGCAAAATAAGATTACTGCTTTTATATTTCTCCTTTTCCTTAAAAAAAAAAAAAAAAAAAAAGACTCGGAGTTGGGCTTTAAAGTGGAACTACACTTAATTTAAACACCACAAACCAAAATTGCTATTTAAAGAGGAACTGCAGTCTGCTCAGATAATTTGTAATAAAAACATCTTTGCCATCCTGAAGCTTCCCTCCAACCACTTTGCATATTATTCTATATACTGTGACTCTGTACTTGCCAAATATGCTGCAGAAATCTCCCTCTACTAAGTCTGGCTGCAACCATTTTAACTGTGGGCAGCTGAAACTGCTGCCTGTTCACTTCCTGGATTTACACAGACACACAGAGGCACACCTCCAGCTCTGCAGCTCTTATTGGCCCTCCTCTTATGACTAACCCCTCTCCCCTCCTTCCTGGTAAACTCATGGGAGTGAGAGAGAGATATCATAAGCCTAGGCTAATGACCAGACAAGAAACAGGAAGTGGGCTGTATAAGGTATTTACTGGCAGAAAAAAAAAAGTTTTACTATTCAAAGTTAAAACAAGGGCAGAGGATTTAATATATGGAATGTTGAAAAAATTGCTGCTGAAAAAAAAAAAAAAAAAAAAAAAAAAAAAAGAGTTGCTATAATTCATTTTAATATTCAAAACTCACCCATCCATCCATGTCTCTATGCTTTATTTTGTTGAGAAAAACACCCTTTAGCATTTCTGGCTGTAGCCTTCTTGAGTAAGGGCAGGCAATTCATGTAGTATTTTACTTCCTGGAATCCACCTGCCCCTAGCTCAGGCATGCAAGCAGAAGAGGATGTGCTTTGCTGAGAAAGCCCCTCCTCCCCTACTGAAGACTCCTGAGATTTAGGACACCATTTGCCTAGGCATAAAAACCAGGAAGCAACTGAAGAAATGTAAAAAAATAAAAAATAAATAAAAGTTGAACAAGCATATATGATATACTTTTCTATCCATTTACTAGTAATAGCAGCATTAGGAATAAAAATAGTCAGTGTTGATTGAGAAAGTGAAGTTCCGCCTAAAAGCTTTGGAAACGCATTCATTTTTCTAACCCATATGTTTAAAACTAAAACTCCCAAGATATATAGGTAAGGGAGTGGATAGTGAAAGGATACAAGCAATACATAGAAAATACTTTCACAAGCAATAACCTTATTAAATGCAAAAGCAAATGTTATGAAATGAAAACACAGCACTCCAAGGAAATATGTTGGGTTAGCTTATTATTAACTCATGTTATCTGTAGGTAGACTGTGGAAACAGCAAGTTCATCTAACAAGACATCCCACCCTGTAGTCAGGTGACATTCCTGTCTTTCCTGTGCCACAATGCTGCCTGACCTTACCAATATTAAGCCTATGTACACACAAACCCTGGATGCCAACACAAAAAATGCCCATGTTGTGTGTGACCTTGGGGTTGTCAAGCCCCGATCCATCTGCTTTGACAGCTGTCACCAGATAAAGGAGAACATCCATGTACCTCTTCGGTGACTGTGGTACCTCTGATGGTGTACTGTACATGATACACGTGAATGATGAAGCCATTTAGTACAAGCAGCCTCTCGTGTCATGTAATTAGTTTAGTAAAAACGACTGCTATTGGCTTATGTGGTTTTTGTCTTCCGGTAACTTTAGACATTTGTGGCTACATTCAAAAAAGATGGGAGAAGTTGTTGCAGGCAATGTTAAAGTGAAGTTCCACCCCCCAAAAAAAAAATAGTAATGTGCTTAAAAAAAAAAAATTAAAAAAAACTTGGAGAAATTTTTTTTTTTTTACTCACCTCTAAATGCCTGTTGCTAGGGGGTCCCTCGTAGTCTGCCTCCTTCGGTGCCTGGGCTCCTGACGTCACTTCCCTCGGCGCAGGAAGGGAGATCGCCTCTCCACCCTCCCTCTCGTCAATCATCTGGGACAAGTGACCAGTCCCAGATGATTGCAGGGCCAGTGGCTCGCGCATGCATAGTGGGTGCCCGGATGTGAAGCCACAGCCGGGCACCCACAGTTAAAATGCCGGCGCCGCAGAGCAGAGGGGGGGGATGAGCGGGGCTTCGATCCCCCGCATCGCTGGACCCTGGGACAGGTAAGTGTCCGATTAAAAGTCAGCAGCTGCAGTATTTGTAGCTGCTGACCTTTAATTTTTTTTTTGTTTGTTTGAATGGGAACCCCACTTTAAGAGTCACAATACTCTTTAGGCCTCGTGAACATTGGATGTTTTTACAGCTGCTGTTTTTGGCTACAGAGGTTTTTTTTCTAAAACCAGTAAAAACTCCCCAGCATTTTATCCTATGTGCCCATGCACACATAGGCTTTCGTTTACGTTTTTTTGTCAGCAGCGTTTTCTGGCTGGGGAAAAAAAAAAAAAAAAAAAAACAGAACTAGTGGGTTTAGAGAGCAGTTTTTCTGCTGTAAAAACTCTAAAAAAATAAATAAATAAAAAATAGCGTTTTTGAGCCATAAGCTTCTGTGGGAGTATAGTTTTGCTAAAAAAATTAAAAAAAATAAAATAGAATAAAAAAAAGCTGAAAAACGCTACAAAACTCAAGTCTACACCTACAGCTACAGCCACTGGGGTTTTTTTACCGTCCAACGTGCATGAGGCCTTAGGCCTCTTTCACAGACGATCCGTTCAGGTCCGCTTGTCAGTTTTTTAGGCGGACCTGAACGGACGCTCCATAGACCTCTATGGAGCGTCGGATGTCAGCTGTGAAATACCCGCTGACATCAGACCCGCTCCGATCCGAAAAAATGTGACGGAGGAAAAACCTACTTTTCCATCCAGCTGCGGATCAGACGACGACGTACTGTACGGTCCGTCTTCATCCGATCCCCCATAGGGGAGAGCGGCACTCCGACAGGTCCGTCCCTGCACAGTGTGTAGCGACAGACCGGTCATCTGCCTGCTCAGCAGGGATCGACAGAGCGGGCTCCGTACATGGACACGTCCGTGTGAGGGAGCGCTTAGGCCTCTTTCACACGGGGATCCGCATGTCTGTTTTTCATCCTTCCGTTTTCGGAAGAAAAACGGACATACATGTATCCCTATGGAGCGTCGGATGTCAGCGGTGACATGTCCGCTGATATCCGACCCGCTCCGATCCGAAAAGTGTAACGGGGGGAAAACCCTACTTTTCCATCCGTTTTCGGATCGGATGGCGACGGACACTATGGTCCGTCATCATCCGATCCCCCATAGGGGAGAGCGGCGCTCTGACAGGTCCGTCGCTGCACAGTGTGCAGCGATGGACCTGTCATCTTCCTGCTCAGCAAGCGAGTGTTTACTGATCCGCCCCGTGTGAAAGAGCCCTTACAGTTCTGAAAACATGAAACTATGTCTCTTTTCACTGGTTTGCTGTTCTGTACAATTGAAAAGTAGCTCTTTATAAAGCAGTTTGCTGCTTCTAATAGAATACCTAGTAGCAGTGGTAAATTTGAACGTGTTCAGGTTAGGAACTGAACCCACATGTGCAAGCCCATCAGGAAACTGTCACCTGTATGGGCCAATCATCTGCAGCCATGGAATTCCCTGCCCTGCAGCTGCACGTACACACACTCCTTTTATACATGAGGCTGCGAGGTGGGGATTTCCCCGGCCACAGATAATTGGCCAGTACAGATGACAGCTTCCTGGCGGGCCCACACATATAGGTTCAGATCCTGGTCCGAACATGCCCAAGCTCATCACTACCTAGCAGTAGTTTTTTTCTACAATAACCATAACACAAGGCGTGGGGTTTGTACATCGTTTTAAAACTTATTTCACCATTCTAGTAAAATTTACTGTGCAGTCAAGGGGCCACAGCACTTTAAAAAATATTGTGCAGCTTAGACAAATTAAGCTCATTTTATTCCGTATCCCTTTTCTTTCAGCTTTCACACGTGCGGATCCCGGGAGGATCTGTTTTTGGACATTCACTTGTTCAGCGGGGATCACTCCGTTGATCCCCGCTGAGCCGGCGGATGACTAGTCCGTCTCTACACACTGTGCAGAAACAGACCAGTCAGATCTCCGCTTTCCTTATGGGGGAGGGATCGGATGAAAACGGACCGTCTGTCCGTTTTCATCCGATTCGCAGACGGATAGAAAAATATTGTTTTCCTCCGTCATCAGAAACGGAGCATAGCGGAGACTGACAGTGGACATATGAGTGGCCCAATATCCAAATCAAGCACGAGCCCCCACCTGTAAAGAAGAAATGACAAAAAACACACACCTAGAAGCTATAGCCACAATATAACAACAATACAGTAACAGACATCATACACCCGCATGTAAACAACCATGACAGCTATAACAAATGAGGACGAAGGTACAAGCGATAATGCCGAGAGTCCAACCTACCAATGTGCCGCAAGACCCCCTCACTCAAACCCCAAAACAGAAAGAATGAGATACAAAGTCAGACGGACAAAAAACCAAAAACGCCAAACACCTGCGAAACACAGCCGTAAACTGGTACCTGACAATGCCGAGCAATCCATATGCAACAAAAATGGACCAACGCGGCCCGGGTGCAACTTCAAAAAACTTGAAACCACCCGAACATACCAATTCCCCAAGATGCATAGCGCCAAAAAATGCCAATGAAAAAGCCGCCTGAAACAGGGCCTCCTTGGAGGAACCTGAAACAACGAACCAAACAAGTCAAAGGACACTGGCCGTCCACCATCCACCGACCCCTGCGGTACCCCTTGACCGCCTGCTGCACCAAAAAATCTTTTGTACAATCCCAGCGACACAACAACTTGAACAATAAAAGCCAACCCTGCCAACTTACTATTCAATACGGATACCGACACACCCTTCTTCACATTACGACCTATAAAATACAGCACCAAGAACCTGTCATCACCCACAACTACTTCACTACCCAGGCTGTAAATCAGCCCAAACCACTCCTCCCACTTTCAAATACACAGACCAGGTGGACTCACTCACCGACCTAGCGTCGCTGTTACTCCAAAGCAATCCGCCACAGCTGTTCCGGAAGAGGAACCCCCAATTGCGCCGCTCCCAGAGTCAACGAGCGAAAATTGTCCCACTGAAACTGAGAAAGTGCATCGGCCAAGGAATCAGTGCAACCTGGGACATGCACAGCATACACAAAAGCATTACAACGTAAACAAGTCAGCACCAAATGCTTCAACAAACGCACCACTGACAAAGCAGATACACTATTAATCGCCTGCACAACCGCCACATCATCACAGTTGAAATGGATCTTCTTGTTACTGAACTGAGCCCCACAAATCTCGGCCGCAAGCACAATCGACAACAATTCCAACAATGCCCAGTTCTTAGTGAAACCCGCCTCCCTCCATTCCAACGGCAAAAGACCAGCACTCCACTGACCCCAAAGCACGCCCCATACCCAGCCGATCCCGCGGCGTTGGTGAAGAGCTCCAGATCAAAACTTGACATTGCCTCAGACATCCATACAGACCTACCGTTATATGAATCCAGAAAGGACTCCCAAACCAGCAACACCACCTTGTGGTCCTGAGTTAGGTCTCCCGGGCATCTCATTCTCCTAATCCCTGCGGTGGCCGCCAACCGTCGATTAAAAACCCTACCCATTGGCGTGATCCGACAGGCAATGTTCTGCTTACCGAGAAGCGACTGCAGCTGATGCAGGGTCAACTTACCAGCCTTCCGTGACGAAACCACTGCCGACCGCAAATCTGTCAGTCTGTCGTCTGGAAAGCGACATTCCATGACCATCGTGTCAATCAAAATGCCAAGAAAACTCATTATCGGAGAAGGACCCTTTGTTTTGTCAGCTGCCAGCGAAATGCCAAAGCGATCCGCCATATGCTGCACCATACCCAACAACACTCTACAGCGGTTAGAGCCAGCCGGGCCAACCCACAAAGTCATTCAAATAGTGAATGACAGACGGAAGCCCCGACACCTCCCGAACCACCCATTCAAAAAAGGAACTAAAAGTTTCAAACAAGGAACAAGAAAATAGCCACCCTGCCACCGACAACCCAACAAGTGAAAACTGTCAGGATGCACTGGCAACAACCAAAAAGCGGATTCAATATCCATTTTTGTCAATAAAGCCCCCTGTCCATAAAAACGAACCCACTGCACCACCGCATTGAATGAGACGGAACAGAAGCCAGGATCGATAAATTCATTCAACAATCCCCATTTGGGATACGATAAATGATGAATCAACTGGAACTTGTTGGGTTCCTTTTTGGGGACAACCCCCAATGGAGAAACCAGCTCATCCAGCGGCGGACTGTCGAACAGCACGACCATGTTTCGCCAACTTATCCGACACAACTCCCAGTTGAGTCCTCGCCGACCTCAAATTGTCCGCAGGATGTGGGGGGCGAGGAAGATACAAGGAATCCGAAACCCCCCAGCATATCGGCCATACTCCGGTAAAAATCCTCAGTGCAGGGAGCTGCCTCAGCGTGTGGAAGTTGCTCCACTCTGCTGCTCTGACTGCAGACCCTCCCCTTCCAGTCTACTGACCAATTCCCCCCTTGCTCCACCCAGCTCAAACCATGCCCCATACAGCCTGCTACCAACCTATCCTGCAGCATCCCTCTGATGCTCATGGCCCTATGCCAAACTCCTTTAACCCCTGTCATGCCGGCCCTGCTTCTATTGCTCAGAAGAGGAGAGAGTGGTGCAACACCCATAAATTATGGACTATCAATCAATGGAGGACTGGGGTTAAAGTGATACTAAAGTCTAATTTTTTTTTACTACTATAACAAGTATACTAGTATAACAAACATGTTATACTTACCTGCTCTGTACAGTGGATTTGCACAGAGCAGCCCGGATCCTCCATTTCTGGGGTCCCTCTTCGGTGCTCCTGGCCCCTCCATCCTGTCGAGTGCCCCCACAGCAAGCAGCTTGCTATGGGGGCACCTAAGAACTGCGTCCATTTAGACACAGAGCGGCGATTTGGCCCTGCCCCTCTCTCTCCTGATTTGCTAACTGACTTTGACAGCCATGGCACTCGTGAACATCAATGGATAAAGAGGGAGCTCAGGTAAGTATATGGGGGGCTGAGGGGGGCTGCTGCACACAGAGGGTTAGTATAATGCATTAAGATAAAAAAAACCTTCTGCCTTTACAACTACTTTAACTTACTAAAACTGGGGAGTGCAAAATCTGGTGCAGCTCTTTTAATATGGTCCGATTAATCCAGCTCACACAATTCCCAACCACCGGACGTTTTTAACCATTCCAAGCTTATGACCAGGACTTGTCTTGTGCCAACAGTAAAGCATACTGGTGGTACATACATACATACATACATACATACATACATCTTACTCTGCAGGTCCCATCATCACCTTGAAAGGTAGAGTAACTGCCAGCGACTATGTACAAACTTTGGCGGACCATGTTTCCCCGAAAACAGCGCCATTTACCAAGACAATAATGCTACAATTCACACAGCAGATATTGTCAAATCATGGTTTGACGAGCATGCAGACAAAGTTTCTCAACTTCCCTGGGCACCGCAGTCGCCGGACCTCAATATAGAAAAGGCACTATGGTCAATTTTGGAGAACAACGGTCAGGCTCGTTTTCAACCTCAAGCATCTCTGCGAGAACTGGAACAATTTTTGCTTGAAGAATGGTATTCATTATCCACCATCCAAGACTTTTGTCAATTTCCAGAATTCAGGCCATCTTGGATGCCAAAGGCAGTCCAACACCATATTAGGTAATGATTGCTTTCTTTTACCTGGTGTTTACCTGATGTTTCCATAGATTTGTCCAACCCCCGTACCATTCATAGACATCCATATGAGCTAGGACGCAAGATCCCTCGAGTGCTCTCCCAACATCTCAGCAACAAGCGTTCTCCCTCTTTCACGAAACTGAGCATGTGCAGTGTGTTCTACCTCCCCAATCATAGCAGCGATGCATCACAAGAATGAGCACTCTCCTGCTTTCAAACTGCACATGTGTAGTGCACTCTCCCTCCCCGTCGCGAAAGTTGTGTGCAAGTGGGAAAGCACTTGTTCCCATCATGCTGGCAGCATCCTCAGGGCACCTCATGTGCCAGTTTCTGTGCAGGATAGGGTGAATATCCCTGAATGGCAGTTTTATGGCAAGGCTTTTGGGAGGCAGCGCTTGGCCTACAGATATATCATCAAAAATAAGCTCAATGTGTCCAAGCTGAATATTGGTTACCCTACTGGGGCACCATGATTGCACAGTAACTTTTTTTAGAAAAGGTGAACTTAGCCTTTAATTGTGCTAGGTAAGCATGGTGTCAAAATACGGCCCTGACTGGGACACCTACATTTTTCGGGACAGCTGATGTCTGTTCTGATTTTCTCTGTGTGTCTAGAAACCAAAGATTGTCATAGAGGTGAACAGAGGATCTCCTGCATCCACCAACATCTGTTGATGGCTGTCAATGGGCTTAGGTGGGTAACAATAGAGCAAACCCTTCAAAAAACATGCAATGAGGGACATATATAAGCTGCCATTGCTAATCTCCTTCTCAAAATACTCTGTCTGGCTGACTCTAGATTCATCTTGGAATTATTACGAAGCATGCGAGTTCCAAAAGAAGCCAAAACTCCCTCTTGGCATAGTTGTCCCAGTTATTCCTTTATATTAGCAGAGCATCTTGAGGCACTGCACCCTGAGAGAAGTTTACTTAATGAGTTACCTGTGCATTCCTGTGGCATGAACGTGAAGAAGGCTGGCGGAGGGCAGCCTCCTGCCAAGTTATTCAGGGCTAGGTTTTATTTATTGATTGTCTTAACAGCTTTCTTGTAACTGTCAAAAGCTTCTTTTAAATTTAATTAAAAGAATATGATCAATTCATGAACACAATTTAAGGTTGGACATCAGGTAAATAGTAAGAAACACCCTTTAACATTGTAAAGAATCCACTATGAATCATCAATTGTATTTTATATACGTTTTGAGGTGTGATTCTAAAAAGAAAAATTCACTATTCGTCTTGCAAAACCGCATGTACATGTGCTCTGTGTGAATGCTGGCAAAATCAAAATGTTACTAGGCTATTTTCTCTGATTTTATCCATTCATATGATCAGCGTGAATCAGTGAAAAAACACTGGTCACTAGATAATTCTGATGATCATAATAAATAAGCATTTCCTATATTCATCTGCTCCATCTGGTGGCCATAATGCTGTACTTTCCAGATTCACGTCATTGTTATGAGAACACCCATCTAAAACTGTTACCATGCTTACAGGAGGGAAAAGTACAAGGAGGCATACTGTGCCTTCATTGTCCAATCAACAGGCTGTGAGAAAAAATATGACTTATGCAGCGTACACTCGAGCAGACTTTTCTATCGGACTGGTCCGACGGACCGAGTCTGGCGGATAATCCGATCGTGTGCGAGCTTCAGCGGACCTTCAGTGGACTTTTCCAGTCGAAAATCTGACGGACTTTAGATTTGAAACATGCTTCAAATCTTGGCTACCGGCTATCAACTTCCTTATTTTAGTCTAGTCGTGCGTCATCACGTACAAATTTGTCGGACTTTGGTGTGATCGTGTGTAGGCAAGTCCGTTCGTTCAAAAGTCAGTCGAAAGTCCATCTGACCAGTCCGGTTGAAAAGTCCGCCCGTGTGTACGCGGCATAAGGTCTCTTACATAAGGCAGTTTATGCTAACAATCCAGAGGGCACCAGAGCAGCAGCTTCACATTTAGGAGGCGATCCTGCCATCTCATGAGTGACTGTTTTTTTCTGTTGCATTTTTTTTTCTAAGCCCAACAGGGATTTTGTATAGAAAACATTGCACCACAACCACTTGTGGTTGCAGTGTGGCCCCATTGACTTCAAAGGGCACGTTTGACAGGTGGTACCTCTGGTACAAATGGACAGAGCTGACCAAAAAATAAAATGTGATGGACCCCCCCTCCCCTTCCCTTCGTATACACAGTGGGGCTGATGTATGAAGGCACTGGGTCCTACAACCTCTACGTTATGCTAGGTTCACAGTTTTCCATTTCATGCACTTTTGATGCGTTACTCAATGTACATTAATATGAATTTTACACATTTACATTTATTGATGAACATTTTTGATGGGTTTTCACATTGGCTGATGAAAAACTATTTTTAACTTGGGACCAGGTTCTAAAAACACATGAAAATGCATGTAGAATGCCTTATACATGCGCTTTCATGCATTACCATTGATTTCTCTGGGCCTCAAAACACATGAAAGAGGACCAAAAAAAATGCTTGCTGCAGCACTGTGCACAGATGTCAACCAGCCCTATATAGAATATTGCCTTTGATGACACATGTATCTTAGCACATCCCAACGCCTGCATTATGTGTGAACGGAACCTCCCTGCAATAAACACCATCTGACAATCAGCCATGTATGACAAGTAGAGAAACATATTTGGTGGTTAGTGTAAAGGTGCCCGCAGATGACCATGGGGGCAATGCAACTGTTCTGCCTACAAGCACATTGGTATTAATGCTCATCTCAGCCAAGCATTTGTGTTAGGAAAAGCTCATGGTCTCTCTCTTCATCCTAAGCATTTGTGCAATGTAATATATTGTCCTGTAAAGCACACATACACCTCCCTTTGCTCTCCCACCACTATATCCATCTCCCAGAAGCAAAGAAAATGGAGGTTGGAACTCCATGAGCCTCATTACATGTTCTGGTGCTTGGCATTTGGGGAAAAGCCAGGGGGGTGTAGCAGTGCAGTGCTTTTTTTTCCTGCATAAAAAAAAAAAAAAAAAAAAAAAAAACGCATTGAAATGTAGGTTATATGGGTTCCAAAGGTATAGTTTACACCAGTGCAGTGCATTCAGTTCCAGAAAAAAAGTATAACATGCTGATTTTTTTTCTGCACAGAACTGTACTAGAACGCAGTAAAAAAGCATAAAAAAATACATCAAGAACGCACCGGAAAAAAAAAAAAGCATCTGAAATGCATGTGAAAAACTCATAAAAACACACCAGAATGCATCAAAAACGGGCACCTGGAACAGATCTGGAGGATGTTTAGGTGGTGTGAACGGGCAGTAAAGCAAATCATAGGTGTGCTTTTTAATGGATCATACTCAAGGAAATGACACTCTCGGCTATCTGAATAAATGACAGTTTTTATAGAATTATTGAGTATTACTGTGAAATATAAGGGCTTCTCTCCACTCACAGCAATTAGGGTGGTTTCGTGCCTTTTTTTTCGTGCCTAAAACACCTAAAAATTGCCCAGAACCCACGGAAGCGGCAGCATTGCAGCACATCAGCCTTCCCGATTGCCAATCCAGTGGTGGTCATACATGTACACGCAAATGCTTAAAAAATGTAAGGCGTGTGTTAAAAGCATTTGCGAGCTTTGAATATGTAATGTCGGAAGCCGTATTCTGTGGTACACTGGGCCTTGTGTGCTGTGCATGCAGCCTGCCAGTCTCTGCATCACAGTACCTTGCTCATCAGTATAATCTATTCTATACCCATGTCAGCTAGAAAAATACAAATCAGCCACATACTGTATTGTTACCAAATTATGAGGAGGGTGCAGATCTGCTGGGAATGAAGATGGCCAAAAAGTTAGAGGGGTTTTTAAACTAGGCGATGGGGGGGAGGGTCCAGAGACAGTAATAGCCAGCGCGGAAGATATTCCAGAGGGTAGTATTGGGGGCATTAGTGGTAGGTTAACCAAAGCACAAAAACACAAGGTGAGTATAGTAGCAAGTCCAAGTTGCAATCTTGAAACACCCAATACGAGGACAATATGCGACCGGTCTAAACTATGTGGCATGTTTACCAATGCCAGGAGCCTGGCGGACAAGATGGGTGAACTAGAGATACTGTTGTACAAGGAGGATTTGGATTTTGTGGGAATTTCAGAGACCTGGTTCAACAGCTCTCATGATTGGCTGGCAAACATTCAAGGGTATACCCTATACCGCAAGGATAGAGAGGGTAAAAAAGGGGGAGGGGTATGCCTATATATCAAGAATAATGTACAAGTGAATGTGAGAGATGACATCACTGAGGGGGCTAGGGAGGAGGTGGAATCTTTATGGGTAGAGCTCCAAAAGGATGAAGCTAAGGGGAAAATAATACTGGGAGTATGCTATAGGCCCCCTAACCTGAGGGAGGAAGTGGAGACGGATCTCCTATCACAAATTGGATTAGCAGCAAGGATGGGAAGTGTTATCATAATGGGGGATTTTAATTATCCAGACATAGACTGGGCGGAGGGAACCGCGCATTCATTTAAGGCTCGCCAGTTCCTTAGTGTCTTGCAGGACAATTTTATGGGTCAGATGGTAGACGCACCAACTAGAAATAAAACATTACTAGATCTACTGATTACCAACAATACAGACCTGATAACAGATGTGGAAATACGGGGCAATTTAGGTAACAGCGATCACAGGTCAATTAGTTTCAGTATAAATCACACAAATAGGAGACATGAAGGGAACACAAAGACACTGAATTTCAAAAGAGCCAACTTCCCTAAACTACAAACCTTGCTAAAAGGCATAAATTGGGATAAAATATTAGGAACAAAGAATATGAAGGAGAGATGGGTTTGCTTATTAAATAAGGGCATATTAAATAAGGGCATTAGCCAATGTATCCCATTGGGTAATAAATTTAAAAGAGCGAACAAGCATCCTGGATGGCTTAACTCCAATGTAAAAATGCATATAAAAGCAAAGGAGAAGGCCTTCAAAAAATACAAGGTTGAGGGATCATCCACAGCATTCAGAATTTATAAAGAATGCAATAAGAAATGTAAGGGAGCAATTAGGACGGCTAAGATAGAACATGAAAGACACATAGCGGAGGAGAGCAAAAAAAATCCCAAGAAATTCTTTAAGTATGTAAACAGTAAAAAAGGGAGGACAGACCATATTGGCCCCATAAAGAATGAGGAAGGACATCTGGTTACAAAGGATGGGGAGATGGCAGAGGTATTGAATTTATTCTTCTCCTCAGTCTTCAGGAGTGAATCGGGGGGCTTCAGTAACCAAAACTGCAGTGTTTATCCTCGTGACACAACACAGGAAGCACCTCCATGGTGACAGAGGACGGAATTAAAATTAGACTTGAGAAACTTAACATTAATAAATCACCGGGACCAGATGGCTTGCATCCGAGGGTACTTAGGGAACTCAGTCAGGTGATTGCCAGACCGTTGTTCCTAATTTTTACAGTCTATTGACTGGAATGGTACCAGCTGATTGGAGAAAAGCCAATGTAGCACCAATATTTAAAAAGGGCCCAAAAAACATCCCTGGGAATTACAGACCAGTTAGCCTAACATCAATAGTATGTAAACTCTTGGAGGGGATGATAAGGGACTATATACAAGATTATAGTAATAAGAATGATATCATTAGCAGTAATCAGCATGGATTCATGAAGAATCGTTCTTGCCAAACCAATCTATTAACCTTCTATGAGGAGGTGAGTTGCCATCTAGATAAAGGAAGGCCCGTAGACGTGGTGTATCTGGATTTTGCAAAAGCATTTGACACAGTTCCCCATAAACGTTTACTGTACAAAATAAGGTGCGTTGGCATGGACCATAGGGTGAGTACATGGATTGAAAACTGGCTACAAGGGCGAGTTCAGAGGGTGGTGATAAATGGGGAGTACTCAGAATGGTCAGGGGTGGGTAGTGGGGTCCCCCAGGGTTCTGTGCTGGGACCAATCCTATTTAATTTGTTCATAAACGACCTGGAGGATGGGATAAACAGTTCAATCTCTGTATTTGCAGACGATACTAAGCTAAGCAGGGCAATAACTTCTCCGCAGGATGTGGAAATCTTGCAAAAAGACCTGAACAAATTAATGGGGTGGGCGACTACATGGCAAATGAGTTTCAATGTAGAAAAATGTAAAATAATGCATTTGGGTGGCAAAAATATGAATGCAATCTATACACTGGGGGGAGAACCTCTGGGGGAATCTAGGATGGAAAAGGACTTGGGGGTCCTAGTGGATGATAGGCTCAGCAATGGCATGCAATGCCAAGCTGCTGCTAATAAAGCAAACAGAATATTGGCATGCATTAAAAGGGGGATCAACTGCAGAGATAAAACGATAATTCTCCCGCTCTACAAGACTCTGGTCCGCCCGCACCTGGAGTATGCTGTCCAGTTCTGGGCACCAGTCCTCAGGAAGGATGTACTGGAAATGGAGCGAGTACAAAGAAGGGCAACAAAGCTAATAAAGGGTCTGGAGGATCTTAGTTATGAGGAAAGGTTGCGAGCTCTGAACTTATTCTCTCTGGAGAAGAGACGCTTGAGAGGGGATATGATTTCAATTTACAAATACTGTACTGGTGACCCCACAATAGGGATAAAACTTTTTCGCAGAAGAGAGTTTAATAAGACTCGTGGCTACTCATTACAATTAGAAGAAAAGAGGTTTAACCTTAAACTACGTAGAGGGTTCTTTACTGTAAGAGCGGCAAGGATGTGGAATTCCCTTCCACAGGCGGTGGTCTCAGCGGGGAGCATTGATAGCTTCAAGAAACTATTAGATAATCACCTGAATGACCGCAATATACAGGGATATGTAATGTAATACTGACACATAATCACACACATAGGTTGGACTTGATGGACTTGTGTCTTTTTTCAACCTCACCTACTATGTAACTATGTTACATTGACATAGTAAACTGATTAAAATATATATTAGATTTTTGTGTAACCACTTCAGCCCCGGAAGGTTTGGTTGCTGAATGACACGGCCATTTTTTGCGATTCGGCACTGCGTCGCTTTAACTGACAATTGCGCGGTCGTGCAGTGTTGCATCCAAACAGAATTGACGTCCTTTTTTTTCCACAAATAGAGCTTTCTTTTGGCGGTATTTAAATCGCCTCTGCGGTTTTTATTTTTTGCACTATAAAAAAAAAAAATTTTGAAAACAAACTCAATATTTTTTACTTTTTGCGATAATCAATATCCCCCAAAAATATATAAAAAAAAACCATTTTTTTCCCTCAGTTTAGGCCAATATATATATATTCTTCTACATATTTTTAGAAAAAAAAAAAAAAAAAAAAAAAAAAAAAAAAAAAAAAATCGCAATAAGCGTATATTGATTGATTTGTGCAAAAAAGATAGTTTTATGGCATTTATTAAATTTTTTTTTTTTTACTAGTAATGGCGGCGATCTGCGATTTTTAATCGGGACTGCGACATTATGGCGGACACATCGGACACTTTTGACACATTTTTGGGACCATTGGCATTTATACAGCAATCAGTGCTATAAAAATGCACTGATTACTGTAAAAATGTCACTGGCAGGGAAGGGCTTAACACTAAGGGGCGATCAAGGAGTTAACTGTGTTCCCTGTTTGTGTTTCTAACTGTAGGGGGAGGGGACTGACATAGGGGAAGTGACGGATCGTGGTTACTAGCCAATAGGAAGTCATGATCTGTCACGCCTCTCAGAACAGGGATTTGTGTGTTTACACACACTCGTCCCTCTTCTGCCTCTGGTGCCTGCGATCGCTCGTGGCCTGCGGCCACGAGCATCGGCACCCCCGCTGTGCAGCGGGCACGCATCTTCGGCGCCGCGTGCCTGCTATCCTGATCCCGTGAGCCGACATATAGCTACGACGGCTCACGGGATCATGCCGACCTGCCGCAGTAAAATGATGACAGTTGGTCGGCAAGCGGTTAAAGTGATTGTAAACGATTAACTTCTAAAACAACCCATTCAGTTTAAAATAGAAATGAAAGGCAAAACATTTTTATATAGATATTAAAAAAAAAACAAATACTTTTTTTCCCTTTTGTATAAGTGATCACATTTCCTCTGTTCTCAGCTGCATAAGAGCTGGGAGGAGGAGGAGAAGCAGCAGCACACAGAGCTTCCCAGGGAACGAATGTGCAGTGAGGGCTTGTCAGAACAAATCTGATCATTGGAGGAGAGCACATTGAGTTCCCAGCATAGCTAGAGAACTGACCACACTGTGCTCTCCTGCTTAGTGTGGTCGGTTTTTAATAGGGGAGCAGAGGGACTGGCAGGAACACCAGGGATTTCACATAATGGAAGCAATACAAAGAGAACAGGATACTTTCTAATACAAGAACATGGTACAGCAGACACATATCAGGAATATGAAGTATTGGGGTAACAAACGCTTTAAGTTTGGTGTGACATAAAGGGGGGGAGCACAAAGGCTGCCAATGCTGTCCTATCTAACATGTAACCTGGTAATCGTACTAAGCCCCTGAATACTTAGAATCAAAAATACAGACAAGGATATTGGTCTACTCCACATATTTATGTCAGGTCAATGGATCAGGAAGCATTAAAGTAGCTGGGTCCACCTCACATCCAGGCAACTAGAATTTTCAGTAGAAGGTCAGCAATTGTAGGCCTCATTTTTCTCTCGGGAGGTTATTGTACATCCAATTAAAAGCAACTACACAGGCCTCCAGACCTGAATGCAGCCAACTCCACCAGGTAGTGTCCACTTGAGCTCCAATATAGAAAATTCAGACAGTCAAAAAAACATTTTTAAAAATACCCCCAATCCTCTCCACTTAGCAACTCACTATTGGTCATTAAAGGTCCACTAGAAAGTTGTAGGAAATCTCTGCATCTCTGAGTCTCCACACTAACTAGGGCTGTTATAAGGGATTTCCACCCTATTAGATGTTTTTATTCATGCCAGGACTGGCCATAGGGCACACCGGGCCGCATGTCCTAAAAAGAACTGGTTAATACAGGGGTCCCCGACCCCCAGGCAGGTACCGGTTTGTGGCCTGTTGATGACCGGACAACACAGCAGGAGGTAAGTGGTGACCGGCGGACAGGGCTAATCCAGACCACGGTCGCAGCTCACCCTTTGCAATGCGACCATGACTGTGTGTGTCTATTCTCCTGCCCTGGCAACTATGTCATCCTATTAGTAGAGCAGGAGGAGCGAGAGATGTGCACAACTACAACTGACTTCACAAGGATACATTTGTAGGCAAATGACACAAATCACTTCTTACCAGCTGAGAGCAAGCTTCTAGAAGAATGGAAGAAATGGTGGGGGCACTGCTGGGGAACTGCATTGTGTATTCTGGTTATTGCATAAAACTCATAGAAGCATTCTCCGAGAAGCCTAAAATTGTATCCCAAAACATTATTTTCAAAAGGGAGCATCAAAATTCAAAAAGCAGACATAGATAACTTGCTATTCATGTTGCATAGTTACCGCTGCATCTTTGTTTTGCCTGGAGCTATGCTTTAATTGATCAATAAATGAATACATGATGTATCCCAAGTATTATATAATATGGATATGTTTTTTATTTGTACATCCATCAATTGTCCATTTGCTCCCCTTTGAAATGTTACTTTTTGGAGCCCTGTGCTAGCTCAATCCTGTACGCCTGCAGTATGACATAACCAGGAGAAGACCCGCTAACAACTCACTGCCAATGCCACTGGCAAGAGGGATATTGCATTCTAATGTAGATTCAAACAATCTCTCCTGACACTGCTAAACAAAATCCATATGGAGACAGTGACAAGTGATGTGGATCCCCTGTTTGAAGTGCCACGTCAGTCAGGGATTTTAATGGTTAATTTATTAGTCTCCTTTTTCTCTTGCCGGTAACAGAGAGCTTTGTCATTAAGGGCGCACGGATTTGCACTTCACATGGCCAGCTACCTTGAAGCGACATATGCTTGCAGCATTGTAATGTAAATGAAAACATTATATATATGCTAATTAAAGTGAGTCACGCCATATATTTGACTTGCTGTCACTAAGCTTGCCCTATCTTATTAAATGTATAGCTCTCATATAGATGACAGTGTGCTTATTAACGTGGAATCAGGGACAACACGCAAAAGCTAAAAGCAAGGCTTGCAAGCCAGGCCGAATAACCCATCACTGAGCAACGGCTGTCATTGTAACGCGGGTGAGACGCATCGTGGATGCCCAATGTTGAAAATGTATTATTGTACTGTGCAATATTTAGAGTTGTAATGTCGTCTTAATAATTTTAATTGACCTTTAGGTCAAAATAAACTCAAGGCTTTGCAAACTAAATGTCTTTGATCAGAATTACCATCAAAATTGTAGGTATTTGTTCCTGCTCTCCTTTGGAGACATCTTTAGTTGTCAACTTCTCATGACCCCAGCAATGATGATCTCCATGGAGAAAGCCAAATGGAGAGAAAGCCAACACACTGCCAAAGATCCATATCAGATGTGTAATAGTAGAAAAGGCAAGTAAAATCAAACATGACAAAGATGTCAATGAGTTTCAGATGTTAGCTATCATGAGCTATGATTAAAAAGGAACTCAGTCCCCTCCTCTTTTTTAATCCCCACTTACTTGCGGTCCTCCTATTCAGACACTCAGCTGACCAACGGATCCAATGCGGTCTTACTGCAATCTGCTCATCAGGCCAAGCAGCCCAGGTCCTATGCTGCCATCTTGGTCCTTAGTCATTTGGGTTCAGGCAGCTATCTTCTGATGACGCTCCACCCACAACTGCTATGTGTCCCTACTCCTGCTAGCCTCCTGGGATAAGTGATATGGTATCCCTTGAGGTTGAGGGAGCAGAGACAGGTCATTCTTGCCTAAGGTTAGAATGACAGGGGCAAAGCCAGGCAAGAATAGTATAAAAAAACAAAAATTAAAAAGGTGATTTATATTGTAGAGGGAGGAGGGAATGCAGGGAGCCATAGATGATCTTGTGGTGGTGGTCCATTTTATGGCCTTAAAGGACGAAACACCTTAGTCATGTCTGTTTGGATTCGCTTTTTATACTAATATAATAATATATTCATTTTGATACAGATCTTCGGCCATGTGTCTGTCTTTACATTTGGATGGATTCTTGTGGGTTGACATGCGTCTTTGCCATTCTGAGAGACAGGGGAGGGTGAGGAGGTTAAGCACTTTAATTGCTTGCTTCATGAAGGAAGCACCTATTCTGCCATTTCAATAAGGGGGTCAAGGGGCATTCTAAACCAAGAAAGGTTTAACACAGTTGCATTTCAATTAAATTTATTCACATACAAAAAAATCCTAAAAGGAAAATAAGTTGGAAAATTTCAAACTAATTGCCCAACAAGATCAGAAAATCAGCCTTAGCAGATGATGTGAACAGTAGCGTAGTGCAGCGGTCTCCAAACTGATGCCTGTGGGCCAGGCTTTGCCTGCCTTTATCTGGCCCTCGGGGTACTACTCCTCCCACTGATATGAGGCACTATCCTCCTGCTGACATCAACATTGGCCCATTGTTCCTTCCACCAACATCAATGATGGAACACAATGGTGGGAGAAAACTAATAGTAGTTACATGAGAACTGATAGATAATATGTATGGGAGCAAGGGGGGATTGGTGAGATGAGGAGCAGATGGAAGAAAATTGTGGGGCCTTAGAGGGGATGTCACGTCCTGATCTCTGGGGGTTCAAAGGAAGTGATTCTCACTATAATTCGTCTGAAATCTATATTGTTACTACACCCAAACCTACGTATTCACCAACCAAACCATAAAAGGAGTAAAATAATATAGTGGACTATTTATATGGGGCGTACAGTTGTGCACACCACTGATTTTTGTTTTCTGCAGTACGATAGTCATTCAAACCTTTATAAACATGCTGGAAACCAGTGGCGTACTTGGTAATGCTGTAACAAATTTCAATATGCCAATAAGTTCAACGCTGTGTTCTACGCTTGTTATGTTAAATGCTGGATATACAAAAACATGTGATCACCAAGCCAGATTTCAGGGATACATACCAGTAAAATTCTTAGGATATCCCAAAGACCCTAGGCACTACAGACTTTTAGATGTGACCAAAGACCTTGGAAATGCCATAAACCTACAGATTGCTGTCCTTTAGACTGGAACACAGACCTGGGATAGCCCATAGACTTACACTCTATGGACTTTTAGATCTGACCACAGACCTGAGATACCCCACTGACCTACAAATTACAGACCTTTGGATCTGACCACAGACCTAAGATACCCCACTGACCTACACACTACAGACTTTTAGATCTGACCACAGACCTGAGATACACCATAAACCTACAGAAAACCTGCCTTTAAAAGCTGAATACAGACCTGAAATACCCCATAGACCTACACACAACAGACCTACAGATGTGACATCAGACCTGGGATACTCCATAGGCTTGGTCTACCCCTAGTATAATTGCATCATCTTTACATAAATAACTATTCCTAATTGGTGTATTATTGCATGCATATACAAGAGTGACACATGATGATGTGTAATGAAGCATAGGACTGCCATTGGTTCAGTTTTGCCACTGTAGCTCAATGTAATGTGATTAAAGTAGAACTATAGACAAAATTTTTCTTTTCATTCTGTCAGGGCTGGGCTCAGCCCTTGCTTCTCTGAGCTGGTCACTCAGCTTTTGGCTAATTGCCAGCTCCTATGTCTCCACAGTTACTCAGCTGTTGATTATATCCTGCTCGTCAGTCCTGCCTACTTAAGCCGTCCAGTCCAGAGGATCTCTGCCTTCACCTTGGTCAACATCACAGAAACTATCTCCTGCAATCCTGTTCAAGACTTGCTATGCTGACATCCCTTCTGGCTCCAGATCCTGCTTGCTGTTCCACTACATTGATCCCTGACTTCTGGCTTGGCCGGCCATCCGTTCTGGTTATTGAACTTTTGCTATGTTTTAAACACATTTGTTCTTTTTACTTTTATTATTAAACAAATGTGATTTAACTGTATTTCTGTCTCGGCCTGGGAGTAAGGGAGGGTTGTAACCCCTGTCAGATTTATTTTTCGCCATCTGTGTCCCATTGCAGAGATTTCCCTTCACTTCCTGTCCCAAAGCCAAACAGGAAGTGAGAGGTAATCCCTGAAAATTAAAGGGAATTCCTTGGGGACCCCCAGGTCACTAGAACTAGTGTCTCCATTGGAAGATTCCCTCTCTATTACTTTTCTGGGGACAACCCAAAATTTGGGGATTTTCTTTTTATTTTCACTTTCAATGATAACGGTATAATGGGGGCACAGACCGTAATAAAAACTGACAGGTGTTCTAATCTATTTCTTTAGTTATACTTTAAGGGGCCCCGATTCTTCAACGAATGACTTTAAATACACTATATGACCACGTGTCATGTACACCTTACCATTACACCTACAGTACAAGCTTGTAATTCCTTTAAAACTAAATTTTCCCCTCCATTTGCCACTATAACAGCCTCCATTCTTCTGAGAAGGCTTTCAACAACATTTTGGATGTTGGTGTAGATACTGATGTGGGTGGTCCAATTTGTTTAAAAAGTTTTAGGTCAGGACTCTTTAACTCCTCCACATCGAAGTCACATAGCCATGTCTTTCTGGAACTGACTTTGTATATAGGGGCACAGTCAAACCTCAACACAAAAGGGTCTTCCCCACACTGCTGCCACAAGCTTGGAAGTGTACAATTGTCTAAAATGTCTTTGTGAACTGTATCATTACCAGTATCCTTTACTGGAAACACCTGGACCCCTCATTTGGAGGGGTGTCTACATCCCTTTTATCATATATGTAGGTGTGGTGATCAAGTGTCCACCATTTCTTTTGGTAATATAGTGAATGTCTATGAAAGCCCATGGTCATAGGTCGCAACGGTCAGTCCTGCTAGGCTGAGGAACCCTTTTCATCCACTGAAATCCAGCAGCAAGTTCCCAGTTCCACCCATCTGCCAAAACCATTAGAAGGTATTACTCCTATTGCTCCTTTTAAAATATATATTACATTAAAAAAAGAGAATACAGGGGCAGGAGTAAGACCACCTTCCTTGGTTCAGCGACAGTGCGATGCAGATCAAAGCAGGAAGATGTTGGTTCCAGAATGCCCAGACATACAAAAGGATAGGAGATTCAGCACTCTCCATTCTATCTACAACTCAAATAAGAGTTGAGGATGGTGCTACCTTTTAAAAACACACGTATAGGAAAAAAAAAAAAAATCAAGTGGGGAAAAATATGCAATTTTCAAGCTCTGGTAAAGAGCCTGCCAACTGTTCAGGGGATTAATTGTGAATGTGCTGCGCTATTATTACCACACAGCACAGATCGACTGTATTATGTAAATATGGCAAATTAACATTTTTCTCACAGTTCAGAGATTTGTAAGCTGGTGAGACTTCTGGAAGAAATAGAGGGCTCTCTGGGAATTAGACACTCTATGACAGGAGATGTTGTGGATGGTTTAATTATTTCTTTGCATTTCTCTGACAGTAGACAGAGCAAAGTTAGACAGAGCAAAGTTATCAGCAAATCAATCACTAAAATTGCCATCAGGTGGGAGTTTAAAAAGAATCTGTCATTTTCAAACATTGCATTCATCAGGAATGGGATCCAAGTTCCAAGACTCTAAACAATAGGTTTGTTGTGTCCATATTAAAGGACCCGTAAGATATGGATGCTGAAATTGCTGATCCCCTTCTAAAATAAATGTTCTATGTCTGCTTGTCATGACTATGTTTTGACGTAAAGTGTATCTAAAGTCAAACCCACTCTTTTTTTTTTTAAGTGGTGAGGGGTTTAGAGCCCCTCTCGGGTTTTTATTGCTTCAAAAACAGCCTGTCCAGACAGATCTGGGAATTCAAATACTAGTGAAAAATAAACAAAATTCAATGAGCTCATTGGCTCCACCATCAAACAAAGATCTCCTCTCGTGGCTACCAGGAAAGTCACTCAAAAAGTATAAAATACAACAGGAGGGCAAAGCCAAAAGGGTTAAATATCTAAAATGCTTTAATAGTTCTTTAGCAAAATCACATAAAACATGCAACGTGTTCAGGGCCACAATACACCCCTTCATCGGGGCTTGGTAAACTTTAAACCAGGCTTGGATGGACTCTAGATTTAGGCTTGTGGTCTCAAATTTACATTTACTCTACAATTGCTCTTGCCATTTACCAGCCAACTACAGAGCTACTAATCATCCAGGTTTACCAAGTCAATCTAAGCCACATGTGTTAAACACAAGGGCCTCGGGCTGAAACCAGCCCTCTAGGACATTTCATGTGACCTTCGCACCTCTCCTACAGCTTGTGGCACTCCCTCCTCTCCATCCCCACCTTATCTCAGCAGTTGGCAGCAGAGAGGAGGACAGGACAACTCCTACAGTTTTTGCATCTCTCTACAGCTACAGCACCACCTCGTCCCCGCCTTCCTGGTCTCATCAGCAGACTCTGGAAGCTGACTCCTGCCCTCCTCTGGTCCTCCTCCAGACCCAGCTCCACCCCAGCTTCTTCCCAGCAGCAGCACATGGTAAGGGGGGGGACAAACACTGATGTAAGAGGGTGGGGACTCTTGACTTTTAATCGTGCGGGGCTTGCTCTGGACATCTAGTCTTACAAATACAACTGGTCTTTTGAGTGCAACCATAATGCTGATGCAGCCCGCAATGGAATTGAGTTTGACACCCCTGATCTAAGCTATGTTAAAGTTTACTTAAAATGGAGGGGGTGTTATGGGCACTCGAAAGGATGGATGTTTTGTGCGATGTTGCTAAAGAACCATAAAAGTTTTTTTGGAGCATTTACACATTTGACTTGGTGCTCCTGTTGCATTTTTAAGCATAAGTGACTGTCCTGATACCAAGTGAAGGGAATCCTTGTTTGGTGTGGAGCCAGTGAGTTCATCAGTCCAAAATGCTTTAATGGTTCTTTAGCAACATTGCATAAAATGTCCAATCCGTTTTGGGGGCCCACAGCACATCCCTTAACCGCATGCTGACCAGCCGCTGCAGTTGTACTGCGGTAACATGGATCAGCTGCGCGAATCGCCGTCATGTTACATCAGTAACATAGACGGCCACTAGGGGGCGCGTGCGCGCTGAAGTCGCGCTCGTCCACGGAGCCGATGCGAGTGCCCGGCCGGGTTTCGGTGATCGCTCAGGCACACCGAGAACCGGGATCTGTGTGTGTAAACACACAGTTTCCGGTTCTCTGAGGGGTGAACAGACAGATCGTCTGTTCATACAGAGTATGAACAGTGATCTGTCATCTCCCCTGCACAGTCCCATCCCCCCTTCAGTTAGAACACACACTAGGACACACCTAACCCCTTCACTGCCCCCTAGTGGTTAACCCCTTCACTGCCAGTGACATTTTTACAGTAATTAATGCAATTTTATAGCATTAATCGCTGTAAAAATGCCAATGGTCCCAAAAATGTGTCAAAATTGTCTGACATGTCCGCCATAATGTCGCAGTCCCGATAAAAATCGCAGATCGCCGCCATTACTAGTAAAAAAAAAAAAAATTTATAAAAAAGCCATAAAACTATGCCCTATTTTGTAGACGCCATAACTTTTGTGCAAACCAATCAATATACACTTATTGCGATTTTTTTTTACCAAAAACGGCCTAAACTGAGGAAAAAAAAAAATAATAATTTATATATATTTTTGGGGGATATTTATTATAGCAAAAAGTAAAAAATAATGCGTTTTTTTCAAAATTGGCGCTCTTTTTTTGTTTATAGCGCAAAAAATAAAAACCGCAGAGTCGATCAAATACCACCAAAAGAAAGCTCTATTTGTGGGGAAAAAAGGACGTCAATTTTGTTTGGGTGCAGCGTCGCATGACCGCGCAATTGTCAGTTAAAGCGACGCAGTGCTGAATTGCAAAAAGTGCTCTGGTCAGAAAAGGGGTAAAATCTTCCGGGGCTGAAGTGGTTAAAGTGTCCTTTTAGTTTAAATATAAAAACATGGGTGAACAGGCAGGATTTTTAATGCAGAAGAGAAATGCTTTGTCCCTTTTGCATTAAAGCTACCTGCCTATCCACCCCTGTACAGTGAGCTGCGCACTACCCACTGGGGACATTCACCCTCTCTATGTCTTGATGACCACCATCACAGTGACTAAAAGTACAGAAATAAGTCAAAATGTTAAATTGTCACCAGAACAGAAATAGAGGAAAAATGATTCCAATGGGGAAACTTGTTCCTGGGTACAGCTAACACAGGATTTACCTTATTTTGGGGAGAGCTTTTCTGTGGTGTCTATACAACAAAAAATGAACAGTGGATTGATTTGCTGCCACAGGTGATCACCAAAGTAAGGGGTATTTTCACTGAATTGAGGGTTTCTGCAGATCAAAAAGCTGATTTAAAGTATATCTAGCCCTTAAAAGTAAAATTTGCATTCTCTTTAAAAATATCCCTTAGCCCAGGTTCACACTGAGCTGCGGGAACAAAGCCGTGCGCTGAACTTGCATGATTTCATTCCTGCATGTCAGTCCCGAGTTCCTCTGCGATCTCACAGGCATCTGTGCGGGTTTCTGCACAGATGTCAGTGGAAATCGCACCCTGAAATCGCAAAAAGTAATACAGAAACGACTTTTTGAACCAGGATGGTGCCATTGCCGGCAATTGCCACCGATTTGACATGTCAAATCGCACCAATGTGAACCAGGGCTTAAAGTAGAACTAAAGGCAAAACATTTTCTTTAGTTGTGAATAGAGTGGAGATGGATTAGAACACTTTTTATTGCTACCTCTGCCCCCATCAGGGAGATTCATCCTCTCCATTTGTCTTGTTTACCATCATTGAAATTGAAAGTGAAAGAAAATACCAAATTTTGGGTTGTCCCCAGAAAAGTAATAGAGGGGAAACCTTCCAGTGGGGACACTAGTTCTGATATACTGGAAATTCCCTTCATTTACAGGGACTTCCTCTCAAATCCTGTTTGGCTAAGGGACAGGAAGTGAATGAAAATCTCTGCAATGGGACACAGATGGCAAAATAAATCTGACAGGGGTTATAACCCTCCATTGCCCCCTTTTGAAGTAGCAGGTGAATATAGGTAAAATGACGTTGCTGGACACAGGACTCAAGTATAGGAGATTTATTCCACCTTTTTGGCCAAAAAGTGTCAAAATGTCAAGGGTGCAAAATACAGCTCACACAGTGTACATATAATTTCAGCATATTGCGTCACAAGCGAACAGGCGATACACTTCCATTATACAAAACATTCTAACCTTTTAAAAATCAACCTAAAATCAACCTACACATCCTAAACCAGACAAGTTCTGCAAAACCTTGCACAGAAAGAGGAACTACTTAACAGGTTTCTGTGATGGGTGGGGGAGTAAGTCCAGTGTCTTTAAAAACAACCTGTCACCTGTAGTTTCAACATGAAATACAAGAAATATGATTCTTAGCTGAAATTCTAAATCAGTCTTACTACACACATAACTATGGCCATATAAACTGACCCTCGTTGCCATTTCATTTTCATTATAGCTGTTGAGCTTGCAAGACTTGACCGGCTGCCATAAGGTGACAAGGAGCAGCGTTGTCACTCTATGAAGGATGTGACCTATCTGAACTACCATGTGACAACGTTGCTGACTTGTCCAGAACTGTCACATGGGGGAATAGAGACTGTCAAACTTAAAGCGGAGTTCCATCCATTTAAAAGTCAGCAGCTAGAAAAAGTGACTTTTAATAAACAAACAATCACCTGTGCCATGGTCCAGCGATGTGGGCACATGGAGCCTCGCTCCTCTCTGTGGTGCCGTCATTGCTACTGTGGGCGCCCGGCTGTGGCTTCACAGCCGGACGTGCATTGTGCATGCGCAAGCCAAACGTTGTGAATGGCCGAGTAATCTTCTGGGACCTGTGATGTGTCCCAGAAGATTGCAGGGAGGGTGGGAGGGGGGAGAACTTCCGGCGGCAGGAGAGGAAGTGAGAGCTGGGTGCCTGTCAAAACTGGGCACCCGTTCCCCCCCAAAAGAAATGACATGCCAAATGTGGCATGTCAGGGAGTCACCAACACTTAAAGCAGAAGTTCCATTTTTTGGGTGGAACTCCGCTTTAACATGCAATAAGCTGACCTATTCTACTTTCCTACAAAGTGAGCCTCTATCAGCCAGCCAGGCATGGCACATTGTATTGGAAACCACTATAATCATACTCTGTGTTCCAGGGCACTCCGTTCTACTTTAACATTCAGAAAAACTTTAGAGATTTTTAAAGCAAGGACGTGGCATTTATTGGTTTACAAAGCATCCTGGAGGATAAGCTGAGAGCTGGATGATCCACAGCGCACAATGTAAATATGTATCCTTGCAAATCAAGACCTTGAAATACATGGGAGACCTGAATGGAAAGTGCACCAATTTGTAGAAGATAAAATAACATGAATGAGGATGATACTAAAGACTTGCTAAGTTCTTGGATTTTTTTTTTCTCTTTAGTTAAGCATACTTTTTAAGAACAGAGTTACCCTATATCTGCTGTAGTAAAAGTGATATGGAAGCTGCTCAAAAAGATATGGAAGATCTCCACCTGAAAGTATGGTCACTGACATGGAATGAGCATGCAGGTATGGAGTTGCGACTTCACTTTGGCTTTCTCATCTGCAAAATTGTTCTGGTCCAATAAAGCCAGGCAACCAGCATTATAAGAATGGAGGTAAAAAAAGCACAGGATTTCTGTAGTTTTATTGCAAAGTGCATGACAGGAATAGTTGGTGGATATGATAGAAATGCGTTAGGGGCCCTTAGAGCCGGTTCACACGGGGGCGACTTGTCAGGCGACCTAGCCGCCTGACAAGTCGCCTCCCGTTCTGTACAATGGAACCGTTCTAATCGGAGCGACGCAAGTCGCTCCGACTTAGAAGAAAGGTTCCTGTACTACTTTGGGGGCGACTTGCATAGACTTCTCGGTGAGGCGACCTGCAAGTCGTGCCGCTTCTAATGTGAACCGGCTCTTAGAGCAGGGGTCTCAAACTGGCAGCCCTCCAGCTGTTGTGACTAGAAGTCCCATGAGGCATTGCAAAGCTGACAGTTACAAGCATGATGGGACTTGTAGTTTCACAACAGCTGGAGGCCTGCCAGTTTGAGACCCCTGCCTTAGAGAGCACCATGAGAAGCCTGGCTGCCTATACTGGCTGGCAATTGACAGAAGACCATTTGTTTTTGCTTCCCTCATTTGGCCATGAAGTTTTCATTTTTGGTGCAAGAAATTTACATTTGATAAGGACTTTGGTTATTATTAACATTAATATTACTACTACTAGTTTTAGTGTGACTGTATGCTTTTCATCATGATAATTCTCTTTAATCTTTAAGGCCCAACTCCAGGCTCCATGCACCCCCCCCCCCCCCCCCCCAGAGGATCCATTACCTTCTTTAATGCCCCCTAACAGTATAGGTATTTTATTTATTAAACTTACCTTTTTCTAATGTCTTCTGACATGTAGGGACCTTTTCTGCTTTGGTCTTCTACAGGTCGGTGGTCCTGATTAGGGAGAGAGCAGCGCTGGCATGATACCATCAGCACTGTTCTCTGCATCAATACATTGTAAATGCAGTGAACTAAGTTCAGGGGCGGGGCAATGACACCCTGCACTCACAGTACTTCCTCGGTTTTCCAGCAGCATTTAACCTGGAATACTGAGGACATCTTGTGGTAAAGGAAAGGTACTGCATCACACAGCTCTGTATTGAAATAATTTCAGCCAGAGCTTCCTTTTTTTTTTTTTTTCTTTTTTTATCTTAGGGGACAAAAATAGCCTGGAGTTGGGTTTATTTATTACCATTAACAGCAGGAGCTACATTAAGATTTGGGGTACATGAGGTTGAAATTTAGAGACTGAGAAAGGTTCAGGTATAGTGGATAGGTTAAAGGTAAGACAAGCCAAAACCTAACCAAGCTCAAAATGTACCCCCCACCCTTATTCTAAGCCAATTCCATTTACCCTGTAAAAGGAAAGATGCCTAAACTTACCTACTCTGAAGTTGCTCCAGTTCGGTCACATGATCTCTCTAGCGCTGCCTTCAGTATAGAGGAGAGATCACTGACAACAGTTAGTGTCTATGCAGTGATATCACCCATAGGCTTATTATAGGGCATCCATTGTCGGCTGTTCCTTCTCTATAATGAAGCCAGCGCTGGGACCAGATTATGTGACCAGACTGGAGTGAATAGGCAAGTATAGGCATCTTTCCTTTTACAGGTTAGATAGATTAGGCTAGGAGGAGATTTAAAAGGGTAACTCCACTTTTGTGGGGGAAAAAAAATAACAAATAAAAAATAAATAACATAGCATATATATTTGTGACTCAAGCCATATTGTAATTAAAATGTTATAAAAAATTAATTTGCTTTTCAATCTGCAGCTCTGTCATTTTCTGTAAAATGCAATGCAATAGGGCTACCTGGAGGTGTTCTGTACACAGAATGCGTACAGAACACCCCCCAGAAACATAATTTCCTGCTTGTGTGATTGGCTCACTGATTTTCCCAGAGGTCTGCACTAAGATACCAGTCAGTTTTTTCGTTTCCCCTGCAACAAAAATGTCATTTTTGGTGAGATACTCCCAATAGGAAATCACGTCTAAAGGGATGCAAACCCTGCAGTTTTCCTCATTAGAGCCCTGCAGGTGCAGCAGCTGGTTGAAAACTATGAAACCACTCCCATTAGATTCACTTATCACATGGACACAGACAAACACACAGGGATTTCTTTAGAATAACAAAAAGATAAGCATCTGCAACAAAGTTTGTTGTAATCCTTGTAATCTACATAGATCACGTAAAGGGGATTGTTTTTTTCTCAACAAAAGTGGAGTTACGCTTTAAACATTCTACAATAACAATAAAAAGCAGGATACATTCACATAAAAAAAATGACTTTTACGTTAATATAATACCCAGTACTATACAGCTGAATTTCAGGCAAATATAAAAAGGCCCAAATAATGTAGCTCTGTAAATGTATTTTTGAAATGTAAGCAGTATAACTATCTGAATCTGGGTTGTCATCCTGCACAGCAGAGCTTCTAGGGAGGTGGGAAAGAAGCACAAAGAGCCAATCATATATAGCAGTGCATGGAGAATGCAGATAGAAGGAGAGAGCAGAGTGACAGAGGGAGGAGCTCATCAGTTTGCTGTGTCTTCTTTCTCTGACCAATCACAGGGGTGAAGGTACAGAGGAGACCTATAAGTGAAATTAAATCTGCAGCAGAGAAATCTCAGGTTCCTGACCCTGCCAGGGTTGTGCTGTGGCTGTAAATCTCCAGAATGGATGGGCAGAAATGCAAATCACTTTGGCAGATAACAAGTTGTATTTTATCTGTGTTCTATCCTATGTGTAAAAGGTAGTACAAGCCACAGAGGACAGTGGGAGTGGCAGGGTAAATGACACTTGCAGCAGACATGCAATAAAACAGATTATATTATGTGTTTCACTGAGTGACAGGAGTGTGCAAGTCAGGAAGAATAAAGCAATAAACCATTAGGCCAAAGGAGACATTGTACACTCCTAGTTCAGACAACCTGTATATTGCATGAAATCTCTGCTACAAATCATCATGCAGGTAGTCAGATTCCTCTCCCTTTTATCATTGGTGAAGATAAAGGTCAGCACAGATGGATTATGGAGCATAGAAGAAAAAAAACTGATCATCAATAAGAGCCAGAGCACCATCTGTTATATTCACAAACCACATTGGATAAAGTGCTTAGCCTCCCGACAACGGCTAAAATCCACATCACAGCCAATGGGGAAGACGAACCCACTAAGGATACATTATTTTTTAGGGCTCATTCTCATCAAAGTAATTGAGCAACGCTGGTCTGCATAATGAAAGCAAGCTTAATGTAAGGGCACATAGAAAACAATTATTTCATGTGCTTGGTTCTCACCATTGAGGTGTGCTGCATTTTTACACGGCACCAAGCCAGACGCAACATGCTACGGAGCATAGGATTGAATGAAAATGTCATTTTGTGACATTTAAATAAAGTAAAAAAAAAAAAAAAAAGTAAACAGTGTGATGTGTTATAACAGCAATGAACAGAACTGTATTGGAACGTCACTTGTCACATTTCAATAAAGTTCTGTGATAAATAGTAAGCAGTGCACTGTATCTCCGAGCACACAATAATGTGATCAGCACGGCTCACTGGGGAGATCAGCAAATAAAAATGTTCTATGTCCATGATAAAAAACAATAGAAACATCTTTTAGGAGGCCAATTAGAGAGTTATTGCCAAATTAACCAGTGCATGCCAACACAGCTACATTTGATCAATGCATTTACACATCAGTCACCTCTCATTATGAAATCATTTAGTGCTCCAAATTATGAATTTTTTTTTGTTTTTTGTTTTTTTTTTAAGCAGGCTTGGTAAGAAACTCTGGGCACAAAAACTTTAATTCAGATATATATCTCAATAGCCACAATGAATATAAATCCGCTTTATAATATAATGCTTTTACAAACCCAGATATTAACTTGTAAAAGTGGTAGTGACATCATCACTGTACTGTACATACCCTGTGCAGACAACGGAGCTGTGGGAGGGCCCAACAGCTCCATCCACTAAAGGGCGGTGGTTCCCCTCCCATAATAAGCAGCTTCATACATGGGTTGAGAAAGGGGCGTGGCCCAGAAAAACGCTGTTGCCATGGATACGGCCTGACGCCATGCATGTGGGTGAGCTGTCCCTGAGGTCTGTCTAAGTTGACTCCCTGGAGTGTGAGTGTTACTAGTGGTGTAGTGTGGGTTGTCAACGCCAGGAGCAAGGCAAGTTATTTGTTCCCCCCCTAATTCGCAAAGATTTTAGATACCCCCACCCTGATCACAACCCCCAAACCCCCCCCACCCTGATCTCACCCCACAAATACCCCCCCATCCTAATCACAACCGCCAAGATATCCCCCCAGATACCCCTCCACTCTGATCACAACCCCCCACATACCCCTCCACTCTGATCACAACCCCCCACATACCCCTCCACTCTGATCACAACCCCCCAGATTCCACTCTGATCACACCCCCCAGATTCCACTCTGATCACAACCCCCCAGATTCCACTCTGATCACAACCCCCCAGATTCCACTCTGATCACAACCCCCCAGATTCCACTCTGATCACAACCCCCCAGATTCCACTCTAATCACAACCCCCCAGATTCCACTCTAATCACAACCCCCCAGATACCCCTCCACTCTGATCACACCCCCGGAGTACAGTGCCTTGAAAAAGTATTCATACCCCTTGAAATTTTTCACATTTTCTAATGTTACAACCAAAAACGTAAATGTATTTTATTGGCATTTTATGTGATAGACCAACACAAAATGGCACATAATTGTGAAGTGTTACTGTCAGAAAGTTGGAGGAGAACTTCTGGTGAATCGCAGCAGAAATCCAACAGGAAGAGTGAACAGGTACCTGTCAAAACCAAATATCCGCTCCCCCTTCCAAAAATAGGGCAAAGTTCCACTTTAAACGTTTAAAGTATAACTAAAAGCAAGAATTTTATTTTAGTGTTGGATACGGTAGAGAGGTTAAATCACCTATCAGGATGTTATTGCTGCCCCCATTCACTCTATTTGTCCAGATTACTGTTATCACCAACACAAAGTGAATGACTATCCTAAATTTTGAGGGGTTACCAGATAGGAATAGATGGGACATATTCCACACTAGTTCTAGTGACACCCATGAATATCCTCACTTTGGAAGGATTTCCTCCCACTTCCTGTTTTGACTATGGGATGGAAGTGAAGGGAAATTTACCCAAAGGGGACACAGATAGCAACAAAAAAACTGACAGGGGTGTTACCCTCAGCGACGCTATCCAAAATGAAAAATGTTTGCCTTTGGTTCTACTTTAACTCTGTTGGCATCTTCGCCTTGATGTCAGAGGACCTTATTGCAGCACTAAGTAAGGTGGGATGGCAAGCATATAAATGCTGCTAATTCTATTTAGCATGTCCACCAATCAGTTAACAGGTGGTCGGGACAAATTGGACAAGTAAGCTGGCTGGTCACATAGTGATGATGTAAGCAGCCACAATTTTGATTGATTTTAGACTTTCTAATTGAGTTAGGCAGACCATGGCAAAAAGGGTTCCACCCAAAAAAACAAAAATACCTGAAAAATTCTAAAACAAAAAAACATTTGGATATTTTTTTTTTTTTTTACTTACCTCTAAATGCCTGTTGCTAGGTGGTCCCTTGTAGTCTGCCTCTTCCTTTGCCTGGGCTGGTGACATCACTTCCCCCTCGGCACAGGAAGGGCTCCGCTCTGCTCCCTCCCTCCCGTCAATCATCTGGGACCCATTACAGGTCCCAGGTGATTGAGCGGTCAATCACGGCGCGCTGCGCCGCTCGCGCATGTGCAGTGGGTGCCAGGCTGTGAAGCCACAGCCCGGCGCCCACAGTTGAAATGCTGGCGCCGACGAGCGGAGGGGGGGGGCGAGCGGGGCTTCAATCCACCGCATCGCTGGACCCTGGGACAGGTAAGTGTCCAATTAAAAGTCAGCAGCTGCAGTCTGCTCACATAAATTGTAATAAAAACATCTTTGCCATTCTGAAGCTTCCCTCCAACCACTTTGCATAGTATTTTATGTATACTGCGATTCTGTACTTGGCCAAATATGCTGCAGAAATCTCCCTCCACTGAGTCTGGCTGCAACCATTTTAACTGTCGGCAGCTGAAGCTGCTGATTGTTCACTTCCTGGATTTACATAGAGGCACACCTCCAGCTCTGCAGCTCTCATTGGCCCTCTTATGACTCATCCCCCTCCCTTCCTGGCAAACTCTCACGAGAGTGAGTGAGAGAGAGCTGTGCATGATGTCATAAGCCTAGGCTTTTTACCAGATAAGAAAAAGGAAGTGGGCTGTATAAGGTATTTACTGGCAGAAAAAAAATGTTTTACTATCCAAAGTTAAAACAACAAGGGCAACAAGGGAATTTCCAGGAGGCCGTCATATGATGGCCTCTCCTATGCACGCTCCCTGGAGTGCACTGTGATCACCGAGTCACTGAGACTCGGGTGATCACAGATCGGAGTAAGGGGCCGATCCCGAAGAGGAAGAGGCAATTCTGCCTCATCTGTGCCCACCAGTACCCCCTGCCAGTGCCACCTATCAATGCCCATGAGTGCTACCTATCAATGCCTATCAAATCCATAGATTTTTTCCAAAGGATGTTGGCTCAAACTGGTCTTGCATACACACGGTCAAACAAAGCTTGTCGGAAATTCCGAACGTCAAAAACGCGGTGACGTACAACACGTATGACGAGCCGAGAAAAATGAAGTTCAATAGCCAGTGCGGCTCTTCTGCTTGATTCCGAGCATGTGTGGAACTTTGTGCGTCAGAATTGTATACACACGATCGGAATTTCCGACAACGGATTTTGTTGTCGGAAAATTTGAGATACAGATCTCATATTTTGTGTGACAGAAATTCCAATGGAAAATGTCTGATGGAGCCTACAGACGGTCAGAATTTCCGACAAAAAGCTCCCATCGAACACTTCCTGTCGGAAAATCCGACCGCGTGTGCGGGGCATTACAGACCGAAGACTTACTAGAGGAAATGGTCAGAGCTTGTTCTACTGAAGTGGTTGGAGACTCTAAAACATGCTATTGGAGACAGTTAGAGGCTAGGGATATGTTGCATGAAACCACTGGACTTTACTACAATTAAAGGGACCCTTTACAAATCAATGCTCTCTGTACTGACTGCTAGAGGCCCAAGGGTCACACTTCAAACACCAAAGGGCCACAGGTTGGGCACCAGGGAAGTAGACATCCCATTTCAGTCTATCATGAGCTGCCAGACTCACTCACTTATCAACCATTCAGTGTCTGCTACCCCTCTCTGCTATTCCCTCTACTGGTTTCCTCTTTCCCAATTAGCACATTCAAAATATCGACAACATACAAAGCCAACTACATCACCTTATCTCAAAATATCACACAAACTGTCCTCTTCTCTCCTCTCAAGACTTCACTCCTCTCCTGGTGATCCCTAAAAGCTCATCTCTTCTGAAAAGCCTATCCCACCTTTACCCAACAACTGAACATTTACTTTCAATATCAACTCGCCTCCACCCAATTTTTATCTTTTGTATCACTTGCCCTTTCTTTTTAGATTGCAAGCTCACAAGCAGGGCCCTCCTAAAGTTGGTCATACACTGTTAGATTTTCGAATGACTGTTTCTGAAAGTTAAGTTGGGAGATAATTCAATGTGCTCATCAGAATTTTATTTTGACTGCATTGGTATAGAAATGTAAAATCTTTATTTTCACAAAAAAAAAAAGGCAGTACAAACATTCCCAACATAAGACTTTGGAACCATCAGTTACGGAATATGTCCAAAGGCATGCAATCCAAATGAAAGGGTTTACACCTCTAATAAACTTGCATATCCATGCTGAAAGCCTACTTTAAAATTATAGGAACAGCCATAGGAAATGCAATGTAAAGGGAAAGGGTAAGGGAAGAGGGTAGAGGGTGGTATAGAATTTTAATGTTCAATTTTCGATCCTTTACAATATAAATACAAACGGTAATTTTCCGACCGAAGGTCACATTATGTTCATTCAGATATGAAACATACATTTTCTATTGTTGGCCTTCAAATTTTCTCGTCCATGCAGTCAGAAATGAGTGTTGATTTGTCCCCATTAACATTAGAAAATCCAACAAACGTTTTGAAAACAAATGTATTCCAGTGTATGGTGAAACTAACCCTCGTCCTCAATTGTATTGTACCTGTACTGTCTCCTAAACTGTTGGTGCTATAAATAATAATAATAATAATAATAATAATAATAATATGCAGAAGAGTGGTGGCATGATAGAGGGTGGCTTTTTAGGGAACACAACGTATACCTGGTTGGACGGAGTAAGTTGTGTGCCCAGGACTGAACCTTCCCTACTTGATCTGAAAGAGAGTTTGGCTTTGGAAACACTTTCAATTTTTAATTCTGAGTGAAGTTTACCTTTAATGCTTGATGTGAACAGATGAAAAGCGCACACCTGTTGTCCAAGCATAGTAAAGCCAGCCAATTTGTGCAACGCAGTGATGCAACTTTTTTTTTTTTTGTAATTCCTTTATTTTTGAAAAAGTTGCAACTTACAAGTAACAAGGAAAATTCCACAGTTCAAATCAAATGCAAAAAGTTACATTAAAACAAAGCAAAGGTGGCCATGTACAGCACTGCAGACTACCAGGTTGTCAATAGGGATGAGCCGAACACCCCCCGGTTCGGTTCGCACCAGAACCCGCGAACGGACCGCAAGTTCGCACGAACGTTAGAACCCCATTGACGTCTATGGGACTCGAACGTTCGAAATCAAAAGTGCTCATTTTAAAGGCTAATTTGCATGGTATTGTCCTAAAAAGGGTTTGGGGACCCGGGTCCTACCCCAGGGGACATGTATCAATGCAAAAAAAACTTTTAAAAACGGCCGTTTTTTCGGGAGCAGTGATTTTAATGATGCTTAAAGTAAAAAAAAAAAAGTGAAATATTCCTTTAAATATCGTACCTGGGGGGTGTCTATAGTATGCCTGTAAAGTGACGCGTGTTTCCCATGTTTAGAACAGTCCCTGCACCAAATGTCATTTTTAAAGGAAAAAATCTCATTTAAAACTGCTTGCGGGTTTAATGTCATGTCGGGTCATGGCAATATGGATGAAAATCAGTGAGACAAACGGCATGGGTACCCCCCAGTCCATTACCAGGCCCTTTGGGTCTTGTATGGATATTAAGGGGAACCCCGCACCCAAATTAAAATAAGGAAAGGTCCCTATATACTCTGAACAGCAGTATACAGGCGGTGCAAACAAGACAGGGACTGTAGGTTTGTTGTTAAGTAGAATCTGTTTGTAATTTTGAACATTTTTAATGTGTTTAGCTCCAGCCAAAAAATCTTTTCTAAGCTTTTTGGAAAACATAGGGAAGGGTTATCACCCCTGTGACATTTGTTTTGCGTCTTTCCTCCTCTTCAGAAGATTTCACCTCACTTTTTTGTCCCAATGAAAAATGTTTTTTGAAAATTTGGGTTTTTTTGTGGAACAAGGATTGGAAAGCATCAGTGGAAAGGAAAAATTGTTTTCCCATATTAACTCTTACAGGAGAGAATTTCCCTTCCTTAGGGGTAGATTTCATCTCACTTCCTGTTGTCTCCTTCCGTTTGCAAGTAGGAGTCGTTTGTAAGTTAGATGTTTGAAAGTAGGGTCCTGCCCTATATACTCAGCAGAAATTTGGGCCTTAGGTGTTGCTGTGGCCAAAACACTGTAAGCCCTCACAGGGCCCTGCTGTGAAATATTAGATCAAGAATTGTAATTACATGCCCCTGTTGAACAGGAGCTGAAAAATTAGGCCTTAGGCACTGGTGCTGGTGCCACAACACTGCAACCCCTCACAGACACTCTAGTTGGAACGCAGGAACGAGCCCTGCTGCAAAGTATTGCATCAAAAATTGTAATTACACGCCCGTTAGACAGGGGCAGAAAAATTGGGTCTTAGGCACTGGTGCTGGTGCCACAACACTGCAACCCCTCACAGACACTCTAGTTGAAACGCAGGAACAAGCCCTGCTGCAAAGTATTGCATCAAAAATTGTAATTACACGCCCCTGTTAGACAGGGGCTGAAAAATTGGGTCTTAGGCACTGGTGCTGGTGCCACAACACTGCAACCCCTCACAGACACTCTAGTTGGAATGCAGGAACGAGCCCTGCTGCAAAGTATTACATCAAAAATTGTAATTACACGCCCCTGTTAAACAGGGGCTGAAAAATTGTGCCTTAGGCACTGGTGGTGGCGCCCAGAACCAAAAATGTTCTTACAAGCTATCAGCGTGATGATTGAGGAGGAAGAGGATAATTACTCAGGGATAGTCACTCAGCATCAGCATAGGCAGTCTTTGAAGGGATCTGAGATTTCAAAAAAAATTATTCGGTTACATCTGCATCAGGTGCTTGGTAGCTGGTGGTGATCCAAGACTGATTCATTTTTATGAAGGTCAGCCGATCGACCGAGTCGGTGGACAGACGCACCCTGTGATCGGTTACCACGCCTCCAGCAGCACTGAATGTGCGTTCCGAAAGAACGCTGGATGCAGGACAGGCCAGTAGCTCAATTGCATACTGTGCAAGCTCTGGCCAGTGATCCATCCTCAAGACCCAGTAACCCAGAGGATTTTCGGTGGGAAAGGTGTCCAAGTCTGATCTTGCCCCTAGGTATTCCTGCACCATGTAAAACAGACGCTGGCGATGGTTGCTGGAACCGATCATACCTTGGGGCTGCGGACCAAAAAATTGTCTGAACGCATCGGTCAGACGGCCACCTTCTCCACCGCTCCTTCTTTGACTGACCGAAGCCTCAGCAACACGTTGTCCAGAAACAGGAGTTTGTAACCTCCCAGTCTCTGGGAACGCGTTGCACAGACCTTTCTGCAAGGCCTCCCGAAGATGTTTCATCCTCTGCTCCCTCTGCGATGGCAAGATAAGGTCCGCAACCTTACCCTTGTAACGTGGATCAAGGAGGGTTGCCAGCCAGTATTGGTCCTTCTCCTTGATACCACGAATACGAGGATCCTTACGCAGGCTTTGCAGGATCAGGGAGGCCATGCAGCGTAGGTTTGCTGAGGCATTCGGTCCGGAGTCCTCTGGGTCACTAAGGACAACAACGTCCGCAGCCACCTCCTCCCAGCCACGTACAAGTCCATGTGTTCCTTGGGACTGATCCCTTAAAGACTGCTGATGCTGAGTGCCAGGCTCCACCTCCATACTGACACAATCTTCCTCCTCCTCCTCCTCCTCCTCCTCGTCCTCTTCCTGTGTGATCGGCGGGCACGCAGGAACACTGTCTGGATAAAGGGGGCCTTGAGAGCTAAGGAAGTCCTCCTCTTCCTGCCTCTGTTCTGCCTCAAGTGCCCTGTCCATTATTCCACGCAGCGTGTGCTCCAACAGGTGGACAAGGGGGACAGTGTCACTGATGCATGCACTGTCAGTGCTCACCATCCTCGTGGCCTCCTCGAATGGTGACAGGACAGTGCATGCATCCCTGATCATGGCCCACTGGCGTGGGGAAAAAAAACCAAGGTCCCCTGACCCTGTCCTGGTGCCATAGTCGCACAGGTACTCATTGATGGCCCTCTGCTGCGTGTGCAGCCGCTGCAGCATGGCCAACGTCGAGTTCCACCTGGTGGGCATGTCACAGATTAGGCGGTTCTTGGGCAGGTTAAACTCCTTTTGGAGGTCCGTCAGCCGAGCACTGGCATTATATGACCGGCGGAAATGCACACAGACTTTCCTGGCCTGCCTCAGGACATCCTGTAAGCCCGGGTACCTGCCCAAGAACCGCTGCACCACCAAGTTAAGGACGTGAGCCAAACAGGGCACATGGGTCAGTTGTCCCTGTCGGAGGGCAGAGAGGAGGTTGGTGCCATTGTCGCAAACCACCATTCCTGCCTTAAGTTGGCGTGGCGTCAACCACCTCTGAACCTGCCCCTGCAGAGCTGACAGAACCTCTGCCCCAGTGTGGCTCCTGTCCCCCAAGCACACCAGCTCAAGCACCGCATGGCATCTTTTGGCCTGCGTACTTGCGTAGCCCCTTGAACGCCTACGGAGCACCGCTGGTTCCGAGGAAGAGGCCATGGAGGAAGAAGAAGAGGAGGGGGTGGAGGAGAGAGGTGTGTCACAATCAGCATTTTGGAGGCGTGGTGGCGGAACAACCTCCAACACTACTGCACCTTGTCCTGCATCCTTCCCAGCTGCCAGCAGAGTCACCCAATGCGCCGTGAAACTTAAGTAACGTCCCTGTCCATGCCTGCTGGACCATGAGTCAGCGGTAATATGCACCTTACCGCTGACCGCCCTGTCCAGCGAGGCATGGACATTGCCTTCCACATGCCGGTAGAGAGCCGGAATCGCCTTCCGTGAGAAAAAGTGGCGTTTGGGTACCTGCCACTGAGGAACCGCACATTCCACAAACTCACGGAAGGGGGCAGAGTCTACCAACTGAAAAGGCAGCAGTTGAAGTGCTAGCAATTTTGCCAAGCTAGCATTCAACCGCTGGGCATGTGGATGGCTGGGAGCAAACTTCTTTCGGCGGTGCAGCAGCTGGGGCAGGGAAATTTGCCTGGTACAATCTGACGTCGGTGTACCAAAAGCAGATTGCCCATAAGTACTTGGCTGTGACACACCTAATTCTACACCTTCATTCCTCTCACTGCAGGTCGCAGAGAGGACTGAAGGTCTAGTGGGGTTGGAAATCTCAGCTGATGAGGAGCAAGGAGAGATCGTCTTTGTTCTTTGGTGTGGGTCTTTTAGATACGCTTGCCAACGAACTGCATGGCAGGTCAACATATGTCTGGTCAAGCATGTGGTACCCAAGCGGGAGATGTTTTGGCCACGCGAGATACGCTTGAGACATATATTGCAAATAGCAGCGGTGCGATCTGATGCACTCGTCTCAAAAAAGGCCCACACCAAAGAACTTTTTGAATAACGCGCAGAGACTGCAGCGCCCTGCACATGTGGAGCTTTGGGGTGTGATGCAGTCAATGTGCTGCCCTTAGGCTGGCCCCTGGAGGGCATCCTGCCTAGTTGGTGATGTGCCACCTCCTCCTCCTCCTCCTCCTCCTCCTCCTCCTCTCTCCTATCAGGCACCCACGTTGAGTCAGTGACCTCATCATCCCCTCCCTCCTCATCACTGGAGCAAACCTGGCAGTATGCTGCAGCAGGGGGAGCATGACTGCCAGATTGCTGTCCTTCTTGGGCACCCCCTCTGTCCGTGCTCATGTTACTGCCTTCATTGAGCTCAGTATCATCATCAGAGCCTTCCAAACGCTGGGCATCCTCCTGGAGCATGTACCCAACACTGTGGTCAAACAGTTCGAGGGAATCCTCATGAGGACATGGTGGAGCTAGGGAAGGAGTCACTGATGACATTGAGCTGAGGGAAGAGGCCGCTGCTTTGCCAGACAAAGCACCCTGGGCATGGGTGAGAGAGGATGAGGAGGATGAGGACGGCTTGGTCATCCACTCGACCAAGTCTTCCGCATGTTGCGGCTCAACACGGCCAGCTGCCGAAAAAAAGGCCAAGCGTGTCCCATGGCCACGTGCTGATGAGGATGCACCGTCTCCACGACCAGCACTAGACACAGAGCCTGCTTGCCCTCTCTTATTGGCTTGTGACTGTCTGCCTCTCCTTCTTGGCCTTCCAGACATACTAATGGCCTGTAGCTGCACTAAGCTGGGATAGAACACCTGTAATTTTCTTCAGGTAGCTTTATATACTGTAACCAGACAAGCCTGCCTGTCAGTAGGAAGATAACAGGAACGGATCTAGCTGAACACTGTGAGCAGGACGTACTGCACTAAATGTATATAGCAGGAACGGATCTAGCTGAACACTGTGAGCAGGACGCACTGCACTGAATGTAAATAGCAGGAACGGATCTAGCTGAACACTGTGAGCAGGACGCACTGCACTGAATGTAAACAGCAGGAACGGATGTAGCTAAACACTGTGAGCAGGACGCACTGCACTGAATGTAAATAGCAGGAACGGATCTAGCTGAACACTGTGAGCAGGACGCACTGCACTAAATGTAAATACCAGGAACGGATCTAGCTGAACACTGTGAGCAGGACGCACTGCACTGAATGTAAATAGCAGGAACGGATCTAGCTGAACACTGTGAGCAGGACGCACTGCACTGAATGTAAATAGCAGGAACGGATCTAGCTGAACACTGTGAGCAGCACGCACTGCACTGAATGTAAATAGCAGGAACGGATCTAGCTGAACACTGTGAGCAGGAAGCACTGTACTGAATGTAAATAGCAGGAACGGATCTAGCTGAACACTGTGAGCAGGACACACTGCACTGAATGTAAATAGTCTAGATAGAAGATAACAGGAACGGATCTAGCTAAACTGAATACAGTGTATATATATATATGCAACACCTGGGATGCATATATATACACAATACACTGTAAGTGCAGCTAACTGACTGACTGTTCTGCCTAATCTATCTAACTCAAATCAAATGACACTGTCTCTCTCTCTCTCTCTATCGCTCAGCACACCGGAACACACACTACACAGGGCCGCCGTGCAGGCGGCCTTATATAGTGTGGGGTGTGTACTAAATCCCCTGAGCCATAATTGGCCAAAGCCACCCTGGCTTTGGCCAATTACAGCTCTCTCTACTGACGGCGCTGTGATTGGCCAAGCATGCGGGTCATAGTGCATGCTTGGCCAATCATCAGCCAGCAATGCACTGCGATGCCGCAGTGAATTATGGGCCGTGACGCGCCACACGAATTTGGCGCGAACGGCCCATATCGTTCGCAATTCGACGGACGGTCGAACAGCCGATGTTCGAGTCGAACATGGGTTCGACTCGAACACGAAGCTCATCCCTAGTTGTCAACATTCAATGGAACATTCAATGGAACATATAAACCACATTACATCAGGAGGAACCTCCAACATACACTCATGAGCTCTAAGGGCTCATGCACACAGGATGTTTTTACAGCTGCTCTATTAGGGGCGTTTTTTTTTTTTTATTAACTGCCTCTAAAAGCCCCTCTATGTCAGCCTATGTGTCCATGCACACAAACTGTCAGAGGCGTTTGGAGGAATAAGTGTTTAGGGGCAGTAGAAGAAAAAAAAAAAAAAAAAAAACAACACAACGACAGCCTGTGCTTTCAGGAGCAGTAAAAACGAAAAACGCCCAAAAAAAACACGTCTAAACACATCTAGCCGCAGGTGACATTTTTAGGCGTTTTTACATTATAAGGAGGGTTTTTAATGAGAAAACACCAACACCAAAAAGAAAACGCGCAATAACGCTAATGTAAAAACGTGGCTAAATGTGAAAAACCAGGCATTTTTAAAACGTCCTATGTGCATGAGCCCTAAAAGTGCAACCAAATATAATAAAGTGCACCAGGATGTACATGACACCCCTATGGTCAGTATGACCCAGAGAGGGAATCTAAAAGTAAGATGCATGGGATGAAGACAAAAAAAAAAAAGGGGGGGGGTGGAATAGGAAGGGAAAGGGGGTGCCAGAGAAAGGTGTCATTGAACCGGTTGCTTTTGAGCCCATGGGCTGCTTTTCCATGAATATACTGTATATGAAGATGGCTGCATTGTGCTATAGGCTGTGTTGACCAGGCCTACTGGTGCTGACAGCTGGAAATAATACATACTACCACATCCCCTGAGATCCATTCAGCCAGAAAGGATATTACTCTCAAATTCATTCTTCAAACATGCTTTGATTACCCAGACTGTGCCCTTGTCATCAGCAGATTGAAGAATTACTTATTGATGGAAAGGAAGAAGAACATTAGCATGCCCATCACCAGCTATATATAGACTAGCAAGATTGATAGCGTGAGTGCTTACTTGTTGGACATACTGTTTTATCGATGCTTAAAAAATGATTCTGCTTTATCAACAGTACAATAAGCATTTGTCTGAGTCATTACAGTTTTCTCTAAAGAACTCAAGGCAACAATCAATGGAAAAACTGCAAAACAAATTTAAAAGTGAACTTGTGCTTTGTCTGGGGTAGGGTTATGCCCAGTACACAGAATGAGATTATCGGACAAATGATCATCCTTTTTTTTTGCATGCTAATCTCAGATAAAACCTGAAGAGTTTACTAAAGGCACGAAAATTCTCGTACGACAGAATAAAAATTCACAAGTGATGTCATGTGTTGTAATGCATTTGTATTGCATTTTCAAATGACAGATGTACTGATTAAATGAAAATCGTACAATAAAAAATTTTGTGCATGTCCGATCAAATAATAATCGGATGAACTGTCCTGATCAGCTCTCAAAAGCTCTTTACCAACGAGCCAATTATCGTACGATCGATTTGAAAGCGGTTTTTCCGTACAATTTTCTGATCGTGTTGCTTACACCTTCTCTAGTCTGCCACTCAATTTACCTACAGGGGCAAGGACAAAAAAGACTTGGATAACTTTCACACAAATCTTTCATAGCTAACTAAATATTCTGACACTGGTACAGGGTCCTCTACACAAGTTTAATAACTATTGGACTTGTTGTACCTGCGGACATGAGACGTGGGCTATGCTACATACATCCTGGGACTGCAAACTTATCAACAGTCATCAGTCCAATAGGTGATATTGGGCACCATATGTGCAGTGACCCAGCCATATGCCTCTTACATGTGACTGAACACCCTCTTTCTAAACCCTAAAAGGTCAAAGAACTTGTAAAAATGGAAGACTTAACAGCCTTCCTCAAAAATAATGAGGAAAAATGCAAACCACTTGAACTTCCTGGATCATATATTCTGGGAAAACGTATCCATCCATTCTGGACAACAGTCTAACTGGTGACATTCTGTACCATGTCCAATGGCCCGAGAATTCATTCCACCACATGCCTTTAACATTTAACCAAGCTCCCTCTTTTTTTTTTTTTTTTTAAACTTTTATTTTTATGCTTTTTCATAAATACAAGTACATACAAATACATCACCTCTCAAAAGGCTCTTATAATTCGTGATCAATTTTTCCAACCATAAATATCTCACCTGGTCCCCTTACCAAGTTGGGTAGCTATCCATGCATTATTATACACCCTTCTTATTTGCACATCCTGCTGTAAAAGAGAAGGGTCCGGAAGGCGGTACAGTGTTCCACGCATGGTCAAAAATAAAAATAATAATTCTATGTTGTCCCCTTAACCCCATTCCGTACCCTCTATTAGTGCCTATTACCCTTTATACCCAAACCCCCCCCCCCCCATGAGTGCACATTTTGAACATTCCTCTCCACGCACATTATTCCTTTTAGTGTTAATGTAAGTACAATGTGTAGGTTTTAATTCTCTCTACTCTCCCACTTACCCCCCTCCTCTCTACACCCCTCTCTTCTCATCCCTCTCCCCCTTCTCTTTGAGTATGGTCTCCAATCTCGTTATAGTGGGCATCCTATTTTATTTAGCCAAGGCTTTCACTTTCTAAATAAAAAAAAATCTCTCTTACCAGCAACTTACTCGAAGCTGCTAGGGCCTGTATACCAGCTCTCTGGAAGAAAAAAAAACACACATACTACTTTTCTTTGGTTTGGCAAGGTCAAAGGACTTATGGAAATGGAAGACTTTGTTAAACCAAAAAAAAAAAAAAAAATAGATTTCCTGGTCCCTTAAAGCAGATTAAACAGCACAGTGCTTGTGCTGTATAATCTACCCCCCATCTAAACCGTTAAACAAAAAAAAACTGCCACTTCCTGTACTGACCACGGTGGTCAGGGCTGCTGTGCCCTGACCACCGTAGTCAGAGTGCTTCCCTCCATCATACGCAGCCCTGCTCTCTGCTCTACTCTCTCCCCCTCACCCCCCTCTTCTCTGCCTGTCATCTGTGTTTGTGTGTCTCCATCTCCACCCCCCCCAGCCCTATTACTAAAATAAGAATTTCTAAATGGTCCCTGCCAGCCCGTCTTTTATTGCCTGACATAGCAGAATGCATTAGTCTTTTATAAAAATGAGCGTTGTAAATACTGATTTAACAAGATCTTCAGGCCCGTCACGTGACTCTTGGCCAGTTTCCAGGGCTACTGGAGGAGAGGCTGAGCGGCCATGTGATCTCCCCGGCTGACGTCAGAGGGAGAAAAGAAAAAAAAATCAATCCATATATGACCAGCCTTACTCAACACAGCTAGGGCCTGTATACCAACTCACTGGGGGAAAGACATCTTTGGTTTGGCAAGGTCAAAGAACTTAATGGCCTCTTTAAAAAATGCTGAGGAAAAATTACTTGGACTTCCTGGACCTATTTTACTACAACTCCCTTCGAGACTCAAACTCAACCAACATGAGATCAAATATACATCTTCCAAGTTATTTTGAATGGAAGGGGTGGGGATGGTTGGGGCGAGCCATCACAAGTTTATTCATATTGAACATTCATATTTACTTGACTAAAGAAAAAAGAAAAACCATTAAAAATAACTATTATCAATTAATTTCCTAATTCAATGGTAAATTTTAGGCCTGAATATAATAAATATGAACATTTACATTGGCATCTTTTACACCACTCCCAGATCAACATTTTTGTTGTAAAAGCAGGCGGATAATGGCATCAAAAATCAGGTCTCTTGCTACTGGGTTTTAAAGCCCAACTGTCTACAGCCCCCCACGTCTAGAATAGAAGTGTAGATAGCCTCTAGAAATGCAAAAATTTTAACATGTTATCAGGCAGAAGAAGCAAATCAGAACGAATTTACAAGGACATTCCTCTGTACAATCAAACTACATTAACATTGGTAGGAAACAATACAACATTTCGTTGTATAATTGCACCCCTCTTAGATAGATAGATATTTATGGTGTAGTATTATCTATCGTATTACTGGCAGTTTAGAAAAAAAAAAAAAAAAGGATCTACAAACATGGCTCAACTCCTGAAAGACTGCAAGTGAACCTTTATTTTCTTCATCCAATTCTTTCATTCCAAGTCTGATTGCTATTCCCTGTAATATGCGCTCTCTTTAATTTCAGAATAATGTCCTCTCTTCTTAAATTCTCACTGTTTTACCCCCTCCTCTTCACCACACGACATATTTATATCACCTTCACACCTGCCCTATCTCTCTCTATTACTCTCTATTATTGCACTCATCACCTCCTCCTAATTTATCTTGAAACCTCCTGCTAACAAACATCAACTCCAGGAAACGGGCATATGAACACAAATAAATCTCATTACCTGATTAGGAGATGTCTCCTCTAACCCTGACCCTCCACTATCTAACCCTCAACCCCACGCCCAGCATCCTGGCACATTCTAATGTTTACTGCTCTGCTTCTTCCCTTCTAATGTGCCCTCTGGAATGCCCACTCTGTCTTAAGAAATTCACCTCTGTCCATGACCTCTATCTCCAGCTCTGTTTGCCTTTTCTGAAACCTGCCTTCAGAAATAAGACTCTGCCTCTCCAGCTGCCCTCTCCCATGGTGGCCACCATTGGACTCACTTATTAAGACCCAGTGAATGTAAGAGCAGCGGAGTTGGAATCTTCATATCCCTACAAAGCACATTTAAGATTTTTTATTTGCCTACCTCTCTATTACTCTCCTCTTTCGAAAGCACACTGTATTTCACTCTTTTCCCCAGTATGTCTGAGGATTGTTGTAATTTATTGGCCTCCTGGACCAGTGTCAAGCTTCCTCAATGATTTTTCTGCCTGGCTACCCTATTGTCTTTCCTCTAAAATATCCGCTATCATTCTTGGTGCCTTTTCACACTAACATCCCTGCTACCTCTCAACTTTTCAATCTAACCTCATCTTTTGATCTAACACAACAGGCATACACTCCTACTTACTCTGATGGCAACACACTTGACCTTGCATTCTCCCACCTCTGCACTCCTTGCAACCACTTCAACACCCTCTTTCTTCTCACTGATCACAAGCTTATCAGTTTTACGCTCTCTGTGCCTTAAACCCCCTATCCCTTCAACCAACAGTTACCCATAGAAATCTTCACCATTTTAACCCTTCTCTTCTCTAAATTTGCATTGGCCTCTATGACAAAATCTCTCACCTATCCTGCCCCAACTCGCTACAACAGCTTGCTCTCATCATCCCTGAACAAACTTGCTTCCCTCAATACACACAGAATTATGCCGCGTATACACGGTCGGACTTTTCGGCTACAAAAGTCCGACAGCCTGTCCGGCAGACTTTCGACGGACTTTCTAAGGAACGGACTTGCCTACATACGATCACACAAAAGTCCAACGGATTCGTACGTGATGACGAATACCGGACTAAAATAAGGAAGTTGATAGCCAGTAGCTGTCCTAGCGTGGGTTTTTGTCAGTTGGACTAGCATACAGACGAGCGGATTTCTGGGTCCGGCGGAGTTACGACGTAAAGATTTGAAGCATGTTTCAAATCTAAAGTCCGTCAGATTTGCGGCTGGAAAAGTCCGCTGAAAGTCCGGGGAAGCCCACACACGATCGAATTGTCGGCCGGATTTGGTCCGTCGGCATCCGTCGGACTTTTGTAGACGAAAAGTCCGACCGTGTGTACGCAGCATTAGGCTCGAACCGCTACAGCCCTGGAAAACTGAAGATGCCAGATCTCTCAAAAGACATAGTCATGTTCCTAAACTAGTACGGTGTAAAGTTAAATCTGTTCAGTTCACTCTGTATAAATCTGCTCTCCTAAAATATATCTTTACTCCCTCCCTGCTGCCATTCTGCCACCCTGTCATCCAGACCTTGTCAGCTCTTTTTTACCTTTAATTAATCTCACACTGCCCCCATTGACTAACTTATTCACTGCCTAGGATTTAATGCCCACTGTCAATTACGCAAAAAACAAGATAGATACAATTCATGACATGATCGCCCCCTGCAGACATCTTCCCCCCTTAACATATCATGTCTACGACAACATTCAATTATTTCTTCTTCTGACTACTACAGAAGAGATTGGTAAACTTTTCTCTGAAGCCCTCCTAACCACCTGCCCTCTCGATCCTGTCCCTTACAACTACTCTGTTCAGCCTCTTGCTTTAATCTATGCTCTCTATCTCATATCTTCAATCTTCCCCTCTCTACTGCCATTTTCCGCCTCCACTTTAAAACATGCACTGGTCACCCACATATTTAAAAAGCTCTTGCTGGTCCCCACCAGTCTGGGCAGCTTAAAGACCCATCACCTTACTCCCGCTTATCTATAAACTTCTAGAACGCCTGGTCTACAACTGTCCAAACTGCTAAATTACCAATAACAATCTTCTCGGCCCTCGCCCAGAAACTGCTCTTCTAAAACTCACCAATGAACTACTAACAGCTAAAACCAAAGACCACTACTCTGTATTTAATACACTTTTCTGCTTTCTTTGATAAAGTTGTCCACCCATTTTTCTTTAAAAACCTTAACTCCTAAACATTACAAAAGTATCACCTACAACTCCATCTCCTCCTCTCCTTTTTCTCTTATCGTAGGGGCCCCCCAAAGTTCTGTCCTCAAACCCCTTCTATTCTCTATCTACACCTTCTTCAGTTAATTGCTTCCCATGGATTCCAATACCATCTGACACTAAAAGATATTTGCCCCTTCCTGATTTTGTGTTTTTACCACGATTCGTCGGGCGACAATCGTGGGAAAATGGCGCCACTATTTGGTGCCATTCAAAATAGTGGGGATCGCAAGGGCGCCCCGTGATTTGAAGCGTTTACAAACCGCAGAGACGGAACGCCAAATTGTGAATGGAGCCTAAGACCCCTTTCTCACTGGGGCATTTTTCAGGCGCTTTTGGGCAAAAATAGTGCCTAAAAAAAGCCTCACCTGCACCCCAGTGTAAGAGCCCGAGTCCTTTCACACTGGGGCAGTGCACTTGAAGGACGCTAGAAAAAGTCCTGCAAGCAGCATCTTTTGAGCGGGGGGAGCAGTGCATACACCGCCCCTGCCATTGGAATCAATAAGCACCTTTGTGGTTTGCAGTTGCTTTTAACCCTTTATTCAGCTGCTAGTGGGGGTTAAAAGCACCCCCGCTAGTGGCTGAAAAGCGTCGCTATTACCGCGGTAAAGCCCCGCTCCCCCCTCCCAATGTGAAAGAAGGAAAAAAGCTTTCCAAACCTGCATGGCCCTACGTGAAAAAGTACATTTTTGTTTATTAAAAAATATTACAAACATAATAAAAACATGTTCACATAATAAATATATATATATATATATATATATATATATATATATATATATATATATATATATACACACACACACACACACACACACACACACACACACACACATATATAGAAAATAGCTTACATCAGCATAGAAACAGAAAATGTCTTTTTTTTTCCCCAGAAAAAAACAAACAAAGAAAACTAAACATACCAACCAAGACGCATATTCATATTATTATTTTCACGATTCAACTAAACAAAGCCCTAAACTCCACCTAAACACACCCTCAGGCTAAGAAACAATTGCACCTTTAACCCATGCATGAAGCCTTTTTTCAAAAATCCAATCTTATATAAAAATCTAGGGGAGGTGAAAGGTCAAAAAGAAAAGCAGCACACCCAGAGACTGCCAGACAGTAGCTATGGGGACCTAACATTCCTCCACGCCCGGACTGCCTTCTCAAGACCTCGAATCTTCCCAATCTCACCCAGAATGTCGTGCACCACCACCTAGACAGAAAGGACTTTTTTCCAAATGTAAACCTGGCAACGTGCATTCTATGCAAAGGAACGAACTACTAAGCTAACTAGAAAAAGTTTCTCAAAATCAAAATCCCAATGTGTCTCAAAAGCCCCATACAACCACTCCGCATAACTCAAGTGGCAAAGGGATACCAGGAGCCTCACCCACCCACTTATACACTGAAGGGGCACTGAAGCAAGAAATGGTCCATTGTCTCCTCCACTATACTACACTCTTGGACAACCGCGGTTCTCAGCAGAGCGATGCTTCAGGTTGCCCCTTACCCTATGTGAAATAGTAATTGCCCCCCAAACCTAATAACTGGTTGTGCCACCCTTGGCGGCAACAACTGCAATCAAGCTTTTGCAATAACTGTCATAGAGTATTTAACATTGCTATGGAGGAATTGTGGCCCACTCTTTGCAGAATTGTTTTAAGTCAGCCACATTTGAGGGTTTTTGAGCATGAACAGACCTTGCTTTGTGCACTGATGAGCAGTCATGTTGAAACAGAACGGGGCCATCCCCAAACTGTTCCCACAAAGTTGGGAGCATGAAATTGTCCAAAATGTCATGGTATGCTGATGCCTTAAGAGCTCCCTTCACTGGAACTAAGGGACCAAGCCCAACCCCTGAAAAACAACCCCACACCATAATCCCCCCTCCACCAAATTATTTGGACTAGTGCACAAAGCAGTATGTACAGGATGGGAGCAGTATGTACAGGAGAGGAATGTGGAGAGAAAGACAGTTGGCAGTATGTACAGGAGAGAAGTGTGGATGGTATTATTGGGGCAGTATGTACAGGAGAGAAGTGTATCACAGTGGGCAGTATGTACAGGACAGGATTGTGGGGGGTATGACAGGGGGCACTATGTATAGGAGAGGAGTGTGGAGGGTAAGACAGTGGGCATTATGTACAGGAGAAGAGTGTGGAGGGTAAGACACTGGGCAGTGTGAACAGGAGAGGAGTGTGGAGGGTATGACAGTGAGCAATATGTACAGGAGTGTGGAGGGTAAGACAGTGGACAGTATGTACAGGAGAAGAGTGTGGAGGGTATGACAATTAGAGGTCGACCGATATGGGTTTTTCTCTGGCCGATGCCGATATTTAGAAATCGCGGTGGCCGATTCCGATATGTGATGCCGATTTTTTTTGGGTCGATATATTTGGCCGATTTTTATTTTTTTTTTCCCTTCATCTCATAAAATCTAACAGTTAGACCCCTTTCACACTGGGGCGTTTTTCAGGCGCTTTTGGGCTAAAAAGAGCGCCTGTAAAGTGCCTGTAAAACGTCTCCCCTGCAGTGTCAGTGTGATATCCTGAGTGCTTTCACACTGAGGCGATGCGCTGGCAGGATGTAAAAAAAAGTCCTGCAAGCAGCATCTTTGGAGCGGTGTATACCACCACTCCTGCCCATTGAAATGAATGCGCACCGCTGCCGAAGCGCCTGCAAAGCGTTTTGGCAGCGGCGCTTCAGGGGCGCATTTAACCCCTTCCTCGGCCGCTAGCTGGGTTATAAGCGCCCCGCTAGCAGCCGAATAGTGCCTCTAAAATGACGGTAAAGCGCCGCTAAAACTAGCAGCGTTTTACCATCAACGCATGCCCGCTCCAGTGTGAAAGCAACCTTAAGTGATACAGAAATTTTTTTACATTTAAACATTAAACAAAACAAACCTCCAATCAGTTCACTTGTATGTATAATTTAGAAAAAAAAAAACTATCTTAAATATTAAATACACAAAAACAGGTAATCAAAACTTTTGGACGAAAAAAAAATGGGCTAACTTTACTGCTTAGTTGTTTTTCTTAATTCATTACTGTATTTTTTTTTTTTTAAAATTGCGTTTGAAAGACCGCTGCGCAAATACCGCGTGACATAAAATATTGCGACAACCACCATTTTATTCCCTAGGGTCTCTGCTAAAAAAAAATATATATATAATGTTTGGGGGTTCTAAGTGATTTTCTAGCAGAAAATACAGGATTTTTACTTGTAAGCAACAAGTGTCAGAAAAGATTTAGTCTTTAAATGGTTAAACTGAGAATTCCTACACGGAGTTCAGTCTATTGATAAAAAAGAACTTGAAGAGATACAAATGTATCTTCTTATCAGACTTGGCAGGCTGCCCAGAGGAGGAGAGAAGATAACTTTCAGGCAACTTGCATTGACTCTATTACAGAAGTCATTTGCAAGTCACAAGTTATAATCGGCCTTTTTTTATCAGCACAATTGGCCGATGCCGATTAAGTAAAAAATGCCAAATATCGGCCGATATATCGGCCGGCCGATATATCGGTCGACCTCTAATGACAATGGGCAGTATGTACAGTAGAGGAATGCGTCAAGTATGACAGTGGGCACCATGTACAGGAGAGGATTGTGGGGTGGTATAACAGGGGGCGCTATGTATAGGAGAGGAGGGTATGACACTGAGCAGTATGTACAGAAGAGAAGTGTGGAGGGTATGACAGTGGGCACCATGTACAGGAGAGGATTGTGGGGTGGTATAACAGGGGGCGCTATGTATAGGAGAGGAGGGTATGACACTGAGCAGTATGTACAGAAGAGAAGTGTGGAGGGTATGACAGTGGGCACCATGTACAGGAGAGGATTGTGGGGTGGTATAACAGGGGGCGCTATGTATAGGAGAGGAGGGTATGACACTGAGCAGTATGTACAGAAGAGAAGTGTGGAGGGTATGACAGCGGGCACTATGTACAGGAGAGACGTGTATGACAGTGGGCAGTATGTACAGAAGAGAAGTGTGGAGGGTATGACAGCGGGCACTATGTACAGGAGAGACGTGTATGACAGTGAGCAGTATGTACAGAAGAGAAGTGTGGAGGGTATGACAGCGGGCACTATGTACAGGAGAGACGTGTATGACAGTGAGCAGTATGTACAGGAGAGGATTGTGGGG